>LZPO01008423.1:39566-67000 GCA_001675575.1 Neotoma lepida | reverse complement strand
AACCTCCCATTCCTTTACACTCTCAACCTCCATCCCTTGCCCACCATTTCCTCCTCCTCACTCCTAGTCAGCCCATGTAGTTCTCATCCATTTCTCTCTCTCTGGGTGATCCATGCTTCCCTCCTAGGTTCCTCCCTGGAGCTGTAGGTTGCAGTCTGGTTATTTCATGCTTCACATCTAGTATCCACCTATGAGTGAGTACATACCATGTTTGACCTTTTGGGTCTGGGTTATCTCATTCAGGATGATATTTTCTAGTTCCATCCATTTACCTGCAAGTTTCATATGGTCATTGTTTTTCTCCGCTGAGTAGTACTCCATTGTGTATATGTACCACATTTTCTTGATCCATTCTTCAGTCGATGGGCATCTAGAAACATGAGAGGGTCGGTGGCTGTAGGTGAATGTTTTGTCTGGGTCCCACCAGGCCCCATGTGGTATAGCCCACCCAGCGGTCCTGCAGCCACTTATAAATTAATAACTCAAAAGCTTATATTAATTACAACTGCTTGGCCATTAGCCCAGGCATATTACTGACTAGCTCTTATACTTAAATTCAACCCATTTCTATTAATCTATGTTTTGCCACATATTCTGTGACTTTACCTGTCTACAGGCATGTTGTTATTTCCGCAGCGGCTGGCATCTCCTGACTCAGCCTTCCTCTTCCCAGAATTCTCCTTGTTTTTTTATCCCGCCTATACTTCCTGCCTGGCTACTGGCCAATCAGCATTTTATTTATCAATCAGTCAGAGCAACACATATTCACAGCATACAGAACGATACCTCCATCAGGTGGCTAAAATTTTGTTGAGTGTGAAAACTACTTGTGAAAATATGGGGCACATTGGCCCTCTTTGCACTATTTTTGTTGCTTACTGTGAATCTATAATCTTATATATTTTTTTATTCTTCTCTCAGACATCACATCCTGACCACGGTTTGCCCTCCCTCCACTTTGTTTTGTTTTTTTAGGGAAATGGAGGAGGATTGAATCTGGAGAGTGGAAGGAGGGCAAACCATGGTCAAGATGTGATGTATTAGAGAAGAATAAAAAAATAGAAGGTTATAGATTCACAGTAAGCAACAAAAATAATGCAAAGAGGGCCAATGTGCCCCATATTTTCACAAGTAGTTTTCACTATCAACAAAATTTTAGCCACCGACCCTCTAATGTTTCTAGCACACATCACACTGTGCAGCTTCCTTCCTCAAAGACTTGAATTAAAGTCTAGCATCATCACAAAATGTCACAGCACAAAATTCCATAAAAGCAAACTAATAGATAGTGATTACAATTGTACAATAATATGAGTTTAGTGGATTCCAACATATTGTGTACCTTAAAATAATTGTCATAGCAAATTGTATAGTATGTGCTTCATGACAATAAAAATTAGGGATAAAGAAAGAGGAAAAGAGCAATTAGTAAACNGGCAAAATAATGAAGAATTCTGGAACCTACGTAAACAAATAAGCAAAAGTACAATATCCAAGGCAGGCTCAATGATACAAGNATCTGGCACACTGTGGTAACATAGCCTTGTGTTGGATAGTTTGTCTACTATAATTTATTCCTAAGAACACCAGTGCCCATGAAGGCAGCATGTGTTCCTGTGTTCTAAGGGAGGTTGTTAGTGATAGAGGAGTAATGTGGACATCATTCTGGAAGAATTGTGCCTTTCTGCCCCCCCCTTTTATTGCTTGCTGGAGGGATAAGGGCTTGCCTCATTTGCTCAATTCATGGCATTCCTAAGGCTTGGAAGTCTTCCTGGGGCAGCATTTGCCAAATATTATTTAAAGGCAAAGCAGTAGCCATCAGGCTAGAAAGAAATCAAGACCAGCAATAGGNCAGCTGAAAAGCCTGGGGAAATAGCAGACATGCATTGGGAGAAAACAGTTTCCCACCAAAGTAGTCTTAAAATTCAAAGTCATGCCCTCCAACTCTCAGCAGCCTTTTCTGTAAGCATGAGATTCCAATGCTAGGATTCACNTGGAATTCCAGTAGCCAGGATAATACTGAAAAAGTAATGACTCACACTTCCCAATTTCAAAACCACAAGTTTCAATATTGGTNTGGTATTGACATGAAGGCATGTGTCCCTGTCAACAGCACAGAATTAAGACAGGAAAAATAAATGTACACATGGAGTGGCAGTTTGATTGTAATTGGCCCCCATAATTTCATAGGGAGTGGCACCATTAAGAGGTTTGGAGTGGGTATGGCCTTATTGGAGGAAGGTCACTGTGAGGGTGGGCTTGCTTTGAGGTTTTCTATGCTCAGGATACCACCAAGCTCCTCAGCTGACTTCCTGTTGCCTGAATGATGTGGGACTCTCAGCTGTTTCTCCAGCATCACATCTGCCGGCATGCCACCATGTTCCCTGCCATGATGACAATGGGCTGAACCTCTGAAACTGTAAGTGAGCCACTCCATTTAAATGTTTTCCTTTATAAGAGTTTCTGTGGTCCTGGTGTTTCTTTACAGCAATAAAAATCTTAACTAAGACACATGGATTTCCAACTACCTTTCAATAGGAGTGGCAAAGTCATTCACCAAAGAATGGTCTCTTCAGTTTGTGATGCTGGATCTCCCCAGGCAAAAATAATAAACTTAGACCCTTCACATCATATACAAAAATCAACAGAAAACCGATGANAGACATTAATGTAAGAAATGAACCTATGAGATTGTTAGACAAAGAAAATATAGTAGTAAAAATTTCTGTAAAGAACTCCAAAGAGTATGCCTAAATAAATATTCAGTATATTCTTTATAAAGTGAAAAAGAAAACTTAGTTTTGGATTTTTAGAGCTTAGTAATGGGAATGAATTTTGAATATGACAGTGAAAGTACAAACAACATAGAAATACATGAATTGGACACTATCAAATTTAAAAATATTGTGGACAACACCAAAAAGATGATTCTCAGAATGGATAAAGTAATTGCCAATGTATACCTGATAAGAATCTAGTATACAAAGTTTATAGAGTTTCTACATTTCAGCAACAAAAACATAATCAAGTTGAAGATTAGATAATAAGATTGAATAGATGCTACTCCAAAGAAAATATACAAATATCAATAAGGACATTGGTGACCATTTGGAAAAGGCAAATTAAAATGACAATGAAAGTGATGTGGTACTGCACATATTCAATCAGTACTCAGGAGGCAGGTGGATCTCTGTGAATTCAAGGCCAGCCTGGTCTACACAGCAGGTTACAGACCAGCCAGAGTTACATAGTGAGATCCTGTCTCAAAACAAAACAGAAGACAATGAGATATTTCATAGCCCCTCCGAGTGGCTATATTTTCTTTTGAATTGGAGAGTAAGTATCAGCAAGAACACACATTGCTGATGTAAATGCAAATAGTCCTGCCATTTACAGAAAATAGTTGAACATTTCCTTAAATAATAAACACTGAATTACTATATAAACCAGTGACTTAATCCTGCTTATATATCCAAAGAATTGGAAACAGATATTCAACCAAAATCACGTACCTATATGTTCATAACAACACTACTTGTGATAGCCAAATGGTAGAAACAATCCAAATGTCCACAAACTATTGAGCAAACAGATGTGGTATATCCATGCAATAGAACATTACTCAGCCATGAATAGCAAGAAAGCACTGATACACCCTACAACAGATACGTAAAGTCACATGTTGTATTACAGTTATCTGAAATATCCAGGGAGTCAGAAGATGGATTTGCCACTGCTAGCAGCTAAAAGGAGAGCGGGGTGTGATTGCTTTGCTTTCCTTTCGGGTGGTGAAAACTTTTGGAACTGGACAAAAGTGAAATTTGCAAAACATTGTGAATATATGAAATTAGGTGGATAATTTTATAAGATGGGAATTTTATTTTAATTTTATTTTTATGGCATTTCGTTATTAATGTTTTGGTTAACTTATAAAATAATAGGTCTATGGTGGCCTTTTTGAACACAAATTGTACTTTATACGTATCTACGTCATCATTACTGCTTACATGAGAGAAAACATATTTGGCTTTCTTTTCCCCCTTTCCCCATCTCTCCCTGATATGCTGGCTCAGGTCCTTTGGGGTATATATCCAGACCTAGTACAACAAGACCACATGATAGATAGCTTGGGTCTGTTTAAAAGGCACCATGCTGATTTCTTGCACTGATTTACTGTGCACAGCAATGTTTCCTGTTTACACACAATCTCTACCAGTCATTTCTTTCACTGGTGATAACTGTCTGATCGGGGTGAGATGGAATTCCAATGTAGTTTTAATATGCTTCTCCTTGTTGGCTAAGGATGTTCATCAGGTTTTCATGTTTTTATTGGCTCGCTTGTACTCCTTTTCACAACTGTCTGTTCAATTCATTTATTGTGTTGAGGTATTTAATTTTTTTTAGTTTTTCTTTTTAAATATGGAGAGTCTAGGAATTTATCAGGATCAGATTTATAGTTGGCAAAAGTTTTCTCCCACATTGAGGGCTGTCTTTCACTCTGTTGTTTGTTGTGTTACTGTGCAGAAGCCTTTTAATTCCATGCAGCCTCATTCAGCAGTTATTGCTGTTATCTCCAGAGCTCCTTAGTTCTTTTCAAAAACTCCTTGCCAAAGCTTGTATTTTCAAGAGTTTTCCCTGTATTTTCCTCTAACAGTTTCAAAGTTTGAGCCTTCCTTTAGAGTCATCGATTTATTTACAATTGACCTTTGCACCAAGAAAGAGATGAGGATCCAGCTTTCTTCTGCTGCTCATNGACCCCAGTATCCCAGCAACGTGACCTGAAGAGGCTGCACTTTCTCCAATGTATGGCATTTGTGTATTTGTAAAAATGAAACCAAGTGGCTGAAGCTACCAGGGTTTGTTTGTTGGTCCTCAGTTCTGTCCTACTGCTGTTTGTGTCTGGTTTTGTTCCAGTGCAGCACTAGTTTTGTCACTGTGGCTCTATGGTGTAATTTACAGCCAGGCATTGTACCACCTCCCGCATTGCTATCCTCAGAATGGCCTTGGCCAGGCCCTATGGATTTTAGGATTGTTTTTTCTATCCCTGTGGAAATTTTCAGTAGAATGTAAGTGGAAATTGCATAAAAGCTATAGGTTAATTTTGGTAGGATGGCCATTTCCACAGTATTAACTTTGCCAATCCATTAACATAGGAGATCTTTGTGTCTTTCAGTGTCTTCAATTTCTTCCTTTGGTGTTTTAAAGTTTTCATTGTACAGGTTTTCATTGCTTATGGTTTTTTGTTTGTTTGGTTGGTTGGTTGGCTTCCTGAACAGAACACCATTAGCATAAGCACTAAGACCAACACTTAATAAATGGGTCCTCATGAAACTAAAAACCTTCTGTAATGCAAAGGATACCATCAATCAGACAAAGTGGCAGCCTACAGAATGGGAAAAGATTTTTATGAACTCCACATCTGATAGAGGATGGTGATGGTTTGAATAGGTGTGTCCNCCACCCATGGACTCATGTGTTTGAATGTTTGGCCCATAAGGAATGGCATTATTAGGAGGTGTGGCCTTGTTGGAGTAAGTATGTCACTGTGGGTATGGGCTTTAATGTCTCATATGCTCAAGCTAAACCCAGTGTGGAACAGTCTCCTCTGCTGCCTTCAGATCAAACCCTCAGCTACCTCTCTCCCACTTGCATGTCTGCCTGCATGGTTTCCTGCCATGTTTTCTGCCATGATGATAATGGACTAAACCTCTGTAACTATAAGCCATCCCCAATTAAATGTTCTCCTTGGTAAGAGTTGCTGTGGGCATGGTATCTCTTCACAGCAATAAAACCCTGACTAATATAAAAACTAATATCCAAAATATATAAATAACTCAAAACCCAGATTTCAAAATAATCCAAACAAATAAACCAATTAAAAAATGGAAAACAGATCTAACCAGAATTCTCAAGAGAGTAACCTCAAATGTCCGAGAAACACTTAAAGAAATGGTCAGCATCCTTATCTATCAAGGAAATGTAAATCAAAAATACTTTGACATTCCATCTTATACCTGTTAGATGACTAAGATCAATAGCACAAGTGACAGCTCATGCTAGTTAGGATGTGGAGCAAGGAGAACACTCCTACGTTGCTGGTGGGAGTGCAAACTTATACAGCCACCATGGAAATCAATATGACAATTTCTCAGGAATTTGGGAATCAAGCTACCTTAAGACCCAGCTATACCACTCTTGGGCATATACATTCTATTGTACATTCATATACAAAGGACATTCTGTTCTACCACAAGGACACTTATTCAATCATGTTCATTGCAGCTCTATTCATAATAGCCAGAAACTGGAAACAATCTAGATGTCCCTCAACAGAAGAGGTGATAAAGAAAATGTGAAGGACCCTCACTCAAAAATAAAACCAAACTAACAGCCCTTGCTTGAACTAAAAGGCCTGAGCTTTTAAGTTTTGAGTTCCCAGAAACACTGACAGAGACTCCAGGAATAGAAACAGTACAGAGTCAGGGGGTCTGGAGGGCTGTCTGGACCACAGAATGTCCCAACATCAGAGATAGTCTATAAAAAAAAAAAGAGGGTCTTGTGATAAACAACAGGTCAGGCTGGAAGATGAGATCACTCAGAAACTGTAAAAATTCCTAAGAGTAAGCAAAGATAGGCTAATTAATAATGAACCCGTACTAACCCCCTCCCCTTTGAGAAGTTTGTGGTTTTTGCCTTTATAAGTTGGGCTCAGGAGAAAAAGGGGAACTCTCTTTCTCCTCATTGCCCTGCAAGAGGCACTGCGGACAGATTAGAGTTCCCTGTCGACTTGTAAGAATAAACCTTGCTGTTGCATTCTGGACACTCTTGGTCTCCGGTGGTCTTCTTGGGGGTCCTAATCTGGGCAGAACAGTGGTACATTTGCACAATGGAGCATTACTCAGCTGTTAAAAAGCTATCATGAAATTTGCAGGCAAATGAATGGAGCTAGAAAGAAATCATCCTGAGTGAGGTAATCCAGAGGCAGAAAGTTATATGTGGTATATATTTACTTATAAGGGGATATTATCATTAAGTAAATGATAACCAAGCTACAGTCCATAGACCCAAAGAGGTTAGGTAAAAGCAAGAGGTCTAGGGAGTACATAGGTACTCCTGGGAGGGGGGAAATAGAATAGATTTTACAGGCTGACTGGGGATAAATGGGGATGGGAGTGGGGATCAAGTCAGGGAGATGAGGTGGAGGGAGAAAATATGGAGAGATGGCTGGAATTGGGGGGCACTTGAGGGGGTTGTTGGAAAATTAGCTCAGTGGAAACTTCCTGGAATCTATGAAAGTGATCCTAATGATGACTCCTAGTAATGGAGGACACTCAGCTGGCCATCTCTTGTAGCTAAGTGAGGCTTCCTGTGACAGGACTGGGTTGCATTCAATTGAGTTGTTGGCCAAGGGGGTCCCATAGAAATCCCCAAATAAACCAGGCTGTTACTAAGATTAAAGGTTGTTCTATGCAAATTGACCGCAGGGCCCCATTGCTGAGGACAACACCCATAAAACTCATCATACACTGAGAAGTTGAGCTGGTGCTTACATGGTGCCCTCACCCCTATGTTCTAGTCTTTTTGGTGCAGGAAGGTACTCTGCAGCTACCAAAAGAGAAACATGGACAGCAACCCAGCCACCAAACTTATGACCTACAATCTTTCCTGCCTAAATAATATGCTAGTGCAACAATGGCACAGAACTTTGGGTGTAGCCAACCAATGTCTGATTTGGAAGGAGCCCAAAAACTGACACTGCTTGGATAACCAAGTATCAGAGACTAGATTGCCCATAGACCTAGGGTAAAACTGAACACTATACTCATAGATCAGTGCCTTATCCAATCATCATCAGAAAGGTTTGTTTCCTCAGGCAACAAATGGGGACAGATGAAGAGACTCACAACCAGACATTATGTGGGGAGAGTCTAAATTGGAGGTCTCCATCAAATTCCACCCCTCAGAGCTCAAGAAACCCAGTAGAAGAGGTAGGAAGATGTAAGAGTCAGCAGGGATAGAAGACANCAGGAGAACAAAGCCNTCTGAATCAGCTAAGTAAGGTGCATATTGTTTGGTAGGAGCTCCACCTCAGCCCCTGGCATCCCACTCTGGGTAGACAATTCCCCACCACCAGGCGACTGGCAGAGCTGCTTTCTACCTGTGTGGCTCAGCCTCCACCCCAGCACTATCCACACCTCAAGCAGCTCAGACTCTTGGCCCATGTGCAGCCTGTGCAGCAGGCCAGCACTGGGCCGCAAGCTGCTGAACCCACCCCTTCAGAGCCAGCCAAACATGGCTCCTCCCCAGAGAGGCCAAGACCACTCCCTTGNCCTATCCCGGAGACTAGCCACTGTCTTCCCTCTGGTCACTCGCCCAGTCTCCTGTCTGTGGGGCCGGGGAATCACCTGGGAAAGTTCGTCCATTAAACCTGGCCTTTTCTAACTTGGTCTGACTCTGATTGCTGCAGGGTGGAGAAACTTATCACATATGAGCTCACAGACTGAAGCAGCAAGCATAGAGCCTACATGGATCTACACCAGGTCCTTTGCATATATATTCCAGTTGTTAGCTTAGTGTTTTTTATGGGACTCCTAACTGTGAGAACAAGTGATTCTATAACTCTTGTATCTACTCTTGGGACTCTTTTTCTCCTGTTGGATTGCCATGTCCAGCTTCCATTTGATAGAATTTGCTTCATCTTACTGTATTTTTTTGTTGTCTCTTAAAAGCCTATTCTTTCCTAATGAGAGACAGAAAGAGAGTGGATCCAGAGAGGAGGTGAGGTGAGGAGGAACTGGGAAGAGTAGAAAGAGGAGAAACTATAATCAAGATATATTGTATGAGAAAAAAATAGATTTTCAATAAAAGAAAAAAATGTAAAAAGAAATTTAAAAATTAAAAAGAAATAAAATGTGTTTTAAGTGGTTTTGATTCTTAACATTTGTTTGGCTAGTTTTAACAGTACTAATTTTGCTCTGTGTGCTCTTAAATGAGTGTGGTCATTGGTTGTTAACTGGAATTTTCTCTGTCAGTGTTAAAAATGGCTGACAAATATCATCCAGATATTCTGATTTATGTACATCATTTATGAAAAGAATAACCCTGAATTCACCAACTACAATTGTGGATTTGTCTCCCTATGAGTGTTTTTCCTACCATATGATTTGGAATTCTAATACTAGAAAAACATATGTTTATGTTTCCTGCATTAAATCACTCCCTTGTCAATGACTCTTTGACTCTTTCTTGTATCAGATCTATTGGTACAAGATAAACTGTATTTACTATAACTTCATTTGTTAATATTCAAGTTGCACCTATTTCTCCATATATCTTCTTATTTACAGTAAATATGTATACTAATTTTTAACTTTTTCACTAATTCCACTAATTTCAACCATCTGCCTTAACACCTTTGCATGCAGGTACAAGATTAATTAATTAAAAGCAATTAATTAAAGCCTGTGTGTGTATATTTGTGTGGTGTGTGTGTGTATGTGTGTGTATGTGTGTGTATGTGTGTTTATGCATGCATGCATTGAAGGAGTTTGTGGAGAAGAAGCATCTAGTAGTAACTACTCACATAACAGTACAGTGGACCAGGAAACTAAGAGAACAGGCTAGAGACAGAGGTCTCAAAGACCTACTTCTATCACTCAGGCCTCACCCCTTGAAGGCTGATAGCATGCAAAGTAGCATTACCAGTTGGGGACTAAGCACTCAAAACATGAACTATGAGTGATTTCAGATTCAAGACAAAATATTATATAAATCTCAGCAGACATAAATCATGTAACACCCTAAGCTTGAAAGGGTCCACCAAAAATTCCCAAACATCATTAGATTTTACCAATATATCAACTATTTTTCTTATGGAAATGTCCACCATGGGTGGCTATTTGTCACGTAAAGGGTACAAGTGTCAAAGTCTATGAGATTCAATTAAGGACACTTAAAATTCTAGCTTCTCCTTCCCATTTGCAGTTTTATAAGTAGGCCTGAGCATGAAAGTTTTAATTTTTATACCTTGGAATTTTCTGGAATCTCAAAAAAAAAAGGAAACAAAAGATTATTATTGCAAAAAAAAATCATTTCAGCTCCTCTCAAAATGATTTAGTAGCATAAGGAAATCTCATGGACAATGGCCAATTTGCACTTGTTCCCTCCCTCAGCTTCTTCTCTGCAAGCAGTAGGAAGATGTCGGCACAGTTGGCTATTCACTCACAGTAAAGTTTCCCANGCATTCTGATCCGTTCAGCCAACTCTAACTCTACAATAAACTAATGGGCATGAGTCAAAGCCCACAGCTCTCTGCCCTCTGTCTTGTTATTTTTGAAAAATACATGTGATCATTCCTAAATTTCAATTTCTTGAAGACAACATGACACATTTATTTTAGCTATTCTGATGTAGAAAGCTAATTAGGTAAACTAGTTCAGCAACTGATCATGTTTCACTAATTCCAGCCATCTGCCTCAACATTTGTTACTGTGTGTACCAGCTTTCAGAGCTTCTTCTCTAATAACAATTAATGGAACTGTTAATAAGCTACATATATGCTACATATATCATACACTATTGTAGCAATTTACCACAGGGTAACATGAGACAAATTAGATTTAACAATTGTAGAAAATTATTCTGATTATCTNATGTTGTGCAACACCAACTAGTTTCTTAAACTTGTACTTCTGAATTAATTCTCTCATTAATTTAATTCATACTTTATATATAATTTGTANCTTGAACTCTTGGTCAGGTTTTGCCATCTATGTTTTACATTCAGGGTGCTTAGATGAAACATACCGCAGCACAATCTCCCTGCAAATTATTGTCTTGCTTTTACTTTCATTCACATTGTGAGGTTTCCTCTGATTTTCATAAGAACTTCCCCCAGTTTTCGGAGAATTTATATGAAGGCAAACTACTACTGCCCAGGTTTCTGTGATACNTCAAATAATGGAAAGTACACAAGGATATGTACATCATGGTTTTGATGAAAAAAAAAGTGTGACCTTGATTAGTAAATATCTTGAATGGAACAGTGCAGTGAAACCCAAAAAATAAATGACTTTGAAGAAAATAATTTGTCTTTAGCTAATTTAGCCATCTGACCTGTGAACTCCTATACACGTTAAATATGTATCATTTAACTTTTCCAAAAACTTGGAGTTTTCTCTGGTCATTTAGAAAAAAGTCAGGAAAAAATATGGATACCTCTTCAAAATATACTTGTGTAAGTTTGAAGTAAGAGCTAAGCATTCACCTTCATCAGCACTGAGCAGAAATGACATGAGGGAGANTAAAGTCACACAAGGTACCACCTATGAGCAACTCTTTCTGCTTCCACACTCACAAAATGTAGTTGTAGAGGAATCAAAGTCTGGNTCTCGTGGCATATCATGAGACCCTTATATGTTGATGATCCCGTGAATTTTCCTTCATAATAAATCCAAGTCGGAGATTTTCCAAATGCCTTTCCTGACTTACNGAGAATGACANGTACAAGGTAAGATAGCTAATATAGGAACAGTACAAATACATACTAAGTTCTCAGCGGAACTGAGCAGAAGANCCATTCAGATTCCTAATGAATCATATGAGGGGGGCTTAAACGTTATTCCTTTCTTGCAGTAATCAATGTCTACCCTTTGACTCAGGGCATCAAGACTTGGCTTGCTGAAAGACTTACAAAAGTTTANTTGTGGTGCTTTATAAGAAAAGCATAAGAGCCTGTGAGAAGCACGGTGGTATGCAGGGTGCAATTTCACGCAAGTGCAGAATCTCAGCATAGGNGAGGTCCAACAGAGGAGGAAATCCACTACTCAAGGTGTTGCTAGCCCATTTCCNTGGAAACACGTTTTATTTCATTTGATCTATGAAGAAATGACTTTGAAAGAAATTTTGGAAAGCATCCAAGCCAAAGCGTGAGCACGAAATCTCCTCAGCTGCAGGCTTAGCAGTACTGTGTGTCCCTAGTAGTTGTCTGTGGCCATGCATCTTCTCTGCTTCTCACAGGATTTACAGGCTGTGATTGGCCTTCTTTGATCTAACCAAACTTCTGAGCTCATTCATACATACCTTTCATGAATGCTTCTTAAATGGTCTGATATTGTCACGAGAGGAAACCAANTACACATTAGCATGAACNAGCTAGCCAACGGGGGCTGAAGGAGCACAATGCAATCCCAACTGGTCTTGGCTACTTGTGTTTTATGTATTTTAAACCTCTTAGATCTTCCACTAAAACTTGTACTGTATTGTTGCTGGAATTGAGAGATTTTCCATAAAGCCGACAATAAAAGGAAATATATTTTTCAGAAAGTAAGAACTAGGTTCCTGAGGGAACGCTGAAAATGGAGTTAGAAGCCACACTAAAAAGCTCAGCACAAAATGATATAATAGACTGACCTCCNATNAACATACCTCAGTTTTATTGTGCAAATATCTTTTGACCTGAAATAGATTCTCCATTTCTTAATCAAAACAATNAGTTTGAAATTCCTCTAAAACTAAAGGTGTGGAACTGAGAAGCGCTGTCTTATTTAAAACATAGGAGAAGGACAGTGAGATGGTTCAGCAGGTAAAGGCGTTTGTCAGTTACCAAGGCTGATGACCTGAATTTGATCCTTGAAGCCCACAGGGTGGAAGGAGATAAGTGATTCCTGGAAGTTGCCTATAATTGCTACATGTGCACTAGAGTAAGCATNCACACAAGCACACACTCACTCACACACACACAATAATAGATAGATAAATNGATAGATAGATAAAATAAAAAATATAAAAGGGAAGAAGATAAGCATAGGAGAGCAATTCTATACCACTCAAGAATTCACTGAAATTATTTCCTTAAGAAATCATCTCAGAAATTGTATCAATATTATTTTCAAATTTTTACAAAAATTTTGATAACAAATATTGTCTTCAAAATAGCAATCTCTCTTGCATCTAATCCATACAATATGAAAAGCAAGGCACACCAGAATTGCAATCCTGCAATTTTTCAGAAACCAAACGCTAAAACTATATAGTACTTCCTTAAGAAAAGAAAAGAAAAGAAATTGTACATGGGACAAGACAAAATGAGAAGGGAAGAAGGTAGTGGAGAGGGCGAAAAGAAAAAAAAATAACAAAACTATTCCATGATCACATTTCACAGAAGAATCACACCCAAAGCCATTAAATTTGTCCAGTCTTCATTTCACTACTGTACTAGTGATGAGTAGGAAAAAAAGTGTGTACACTTCAGGGTAGCATCACGGTGGCCATATGCACTGAATTGGNTGAATATTATGACCCTGGACAATCTGAGTATTAAATACTCACAGCCTAAGTGAAGCACATATGGGATGATTTGAGCTCCCTCTCCCTATTTCTTTCTTTGGATGTCTTCCTAGCTCTTCCATTCTGTCATTGTTAATAAAGACACANAGGAAGGAGAGGGACTGCTGGGGATGTAAGAGTCAGCAGGGGTGGGAGAGGAATAAAGGAGAAAAATGGGAGAGTGTGAATATAATACAGTACATTCTATGCATGTATGGAAATGTCAAAAATAAAAATAAAAAAGAAGCTTATGGAATCCGTTTAGCTAATTCTCCATAAGATTTGACTATAAGAGATAAACATGAGGACCACATTAACACTGACTATTGAAAGCTACAATAAAAGTGAAGCAAGAAGCAACCTGGCAGAAGCTGGCTGCAATATTTGAACACCAAAGTTAACTTTGAGCTCCCTTGCAGCCAAATAGAAAAGCCGATAAAATGCTTCTTTCCCCCGCCCCTCTCTTTGCACTCTCTTATTCAAAGACAAGAGCCTCCTGGAGTGACAAACAGAACCCACATAGNACCAGCAATTAACCCAGAGACCCCCAAAGCTACTCATCTAGCCAGAACACAATCCCAAGGCTATCTCTTTCTAGTCCCATTGCCCTTCCCTAAAATAGCTACTAACTGACTTCTGACCTCGACAGTGGGTAAAAACTGTCAAGATATTTGGTATAAAATTTCTTAAAGGCCACTCNTTAAATTGTTGATGAGAAATCTGATTCTAAAGGTTTCTAGATTTGATTTAAGGCTGCCAATGACAAAATATCCCAGATATCACATTTTTCTTGACAGCCACTCCAAATTCAGGGGCTCAGTCNGTGGTCATATTCCTTTATAAGAAACAATGGGGCAGATGTTATGCAAGCAACCAGCAGTCCTATGCAGTCATGAACTTCAACAATGACCAGCATAGCATNTTAATTCTACNAGTGCNATAGTGGCCTATATACTGTAGTGGTGACCAAGAACTCTCTAGTTGGACTTAAGGCCTCCTCAACAAAAGGAAAATCATGCCTGGTACTGGAAATCTAGACAACCACATGGAGCTAGTGAGGTCATGGATCTTGGAGGAGAATGTACAACCATCACATTACTGAACTAGCAAAATTCTTAACTGCATTCTTAAATACTTATCCTTCTACCCACAGATAAGTGTAGCTCTCTCCCTTCATCAAGGAAACTTCTCTTTGCGATAGATGCAGAGAACTGCAACTGATAGAAATGCAGAGGTGTGATCATGTGGTATCCAGCCTCAACTGATATACATCTACAACACAGCTCCTGTACCCAAAGCTCAGAGTACATTTGAAGAAGTGGGGAGGGGCTGAAAGGCAGTAAGAGCCAGAGGAGTGGGAAGTCATTTGTGAACCTGTGTCTCCTAGAAATGCCAATGAAGGTACAGTGATGATGTCTCATCAACATGGGTACCTAAACAAGACCTGAACAAGAAAGACACCAGCATACATGCTAACACAGGAGAGGGAAATCCAGGTGTCTCAGCTCTAGACCAAAATATACTGCAACTCAAGAATGTTAAGAGTGGGAGAAATGGTCTTCCACAGGTAAAAGTCCTCAACTGGTTATCCAACACTAGGTGGTCAACACTAGATCATATACAGACAAGTTACATTACATAGACTGAGCAGATTATACTTAAGAATATATGTATATGTATATATATATATATATATCACATATATATGATATATATATATCACAACAATAAAAAGAGACATGAATTTGAGAAAGAACAACATGAGAACATACTCTATATCTGAGGAGTATATAGAGGAGATTAAAGGGAGGAAAGGGAAGAGGGGAATTTTTAAAATTATTATAATAAATAAAAAGAAAGAGTGGGGCAGGAAAGTTCAAGTCAGTGACATTTCTCATAGGTATTAGTATCCACAGCTTTAAGAATCATGATCAAAACCAACAGAAATTTAATATATTTGGCATGATCAGGAAAATTAACTGTTTGGTTTGAATTACTTTCTTGTACACCTAATGTTATTTCCTTGAAACTGACATGTAAAGAAAATTATTTAACCTTTTTATAACAACTTCAGGGTTTCTTTTTAAAAAATAAAAAAACTTAAGTTTTTCAGATTTATTTTATTTTAATTATATACATACACACACACAATTCCCTGGAGCTGGAATTGTTGCAGGCACTGTGAGCCACCCAACATGGGTGCTAGGAACTGAACTCAGGTCTTCTCTAAGAGCAGCAGGTACTCTTAACTGCTGAGCCATTTCTCCAGCCTTCAGGGATATTGTTTTTATTGTTAATTGCTAAACTGTTTTTAGTTCCCCAGGAATTTGCGAAGCACATTGAGTCCCTTTCCCTCCATAAATTCTAATGTACTTCATTTCTGTTATAACAGCAATTTCTGAAATAACAGCAAGCCAGCTGTTATTTCCCACTGCGACTGATAGCTGCTGATCCTTACCTGCTCACTCTTCTACACACAGCTGCCTGGTTAAGGTTTCCAGAGTACACCAGCCTCTTCTCTGGAGTAAGCTCTGCACTTCCATTCATCATTTACAGAGCTTTTTCATTTACTCCCTCATTCACAATTTGNTTTTAGACCATGAACTAAAATCTGCCTTCTGGACGCACTGAGGTTCACCATACTGTATATGTTATTGTTGATTTCCCAGAGTCTATCATGTTTAAATAAATTGGCTTCCATTACCATAAATAAGAAATAAGAAATTGCCATAAGCTTATTACGCAGCCCACTAACCCTAGAGAAATGCAAGCAGCTTCAAAAGCATCTTGAATTCCCACCAAAAATAACATTTAAATATGAAAAATGTATCATTGTATCCTCCCAAATCCAACCAAATCAAATATACACATTCACCACAAACCCTTAAAGCAAACCGTCAATATCTAGCAGGAGTTACAGCATTTATCATAAATTTCTTCTTAATGAGTCCCGATCTTTTTTTCCTTTTCATATCTGCTGAGCTGAGTTTTCAGGATCAATGACTTTTGACTATTTCTCCTAGTAGTTGAGCTTCAGTTTTGCCAGGGCATCTGGCTTGGGCACTGTGTGAGTTTTACCCCATAAGCTCTCTCTGACAGAAATTTCTTACTACAAAAACAACTTGGGGCTGGGGGAAGCCCCAGGTGGAAAGGACGCAAATGCAATTCTAGTCATAGAAGCCCACAAAGTCACAATCTTCTTACTTTATAGAAAGTAAACACCTTATCCCCAGGCCAAGTTCAACTCCAGGTGGTTGCTTTTATCAATAGGAGGTAAGCTATCTCTTGGAAAAACAAAAGGACATGAAGAGTAGACAAAAAGGAAAACAAATATTTGGGGACCCTTTTTCTTTTTTATATGTAGTTAGTCATGTTGTGAGATTAGATGTGAGATTAAATCAGAAACCTAAGTACCAGGACAGGAAGAGGAGGAGGAGGTGGAGAAAGAAATTTTATCAGAAACACACAAATACAAAGTGACTGATTGGATAATAAGAATATTTAATTTTTCAAAATTACTAACTATAATTTTCAATAACTGTCAATAAAATAATGTAGAGGTATGATGATGTGTCATTGTTGTTTTTTGCTTTCTGTTGCTATGATAAAAACTATGACCAAAAAGCAGCTCATGAGGAAAAGATTTATTTCATCATACAGGTTACAGTCCGTCATTGAGAGAAGTCAAGTGAGGAACACCAGCCATCTCTCCAGCCCGTGATGTGCTTCTCATTTCCCTACTATAACTTGGGGAGAGGGAGAGAAGGAGAGAGGGGGAGAGAGAGAATGAGAGAGAGAAGGAGAGAGGATCCTCCTTACTCACAGCAAAGAAAAGTTGAGGAAACTGCCAGTCAGATAGGCAATTAACTTTCCAACTGAATATTAGGTAAGTATTGCCTATCGTGAACAAATGGAAGTGAGGAAAGTGGCATTTGGAGTCTATAATGTGTCCCAGTGTTGTTGTGTCTTGGAGAGATTAAAAACACAGGTAAACCAAGAAACTTACATGAACATCCTGCTTGGAAAAGTTTTGATTGTGGTGACCCATGTGGATTGTCAGAGACCAGTAGATTAAGGAGAGTTAAAATGGAATATCTGCCTGTCTGGANCAGCAGTTGTTGTGATCACAAACCCCAAGTTTCCTTAGGACAAGTGATCATCACTCACAAGAGCTGAGCTTGTTGAAAGTCCATGAATTCTATCCCAAGATGGCCATCTTTTGTGGGAGGTCTTGAATACAAATGGCAACACTGGAGTATTTCTCCTGGGTCTAAAAGTAAAAAGGACCAGGCAGAGCTCAATGTATTGTCACGGAATGTGGGTAGGCTCTAAGCAGGGTCTACCACCTGTCTAACCTAATCTTCAGGCAAAATCATGTGTATTTGGCAACTCACAGAAACCATTTGCCTACAAGCTTTATGAATTCCAAACTTGCATGAATTCACAGTGGATCACGGATGATTCTAAAATTTATGTCTTGAGGAATAATTCATGATGGATTGTGCTACATAAACAGGTTCATGCTCAAAATAGTGTCTAAAATCATGTGTTGTTGTATTCTGGCACATTTTGTAACTATCAATATTCTGTGCTTGATATAGTTGTAAGGATGGAGCAGTAAAAAGAGAGAAAGAAGTGTAAGAAAGCCACAAGGCAGTTTTAACAGTGCATCAGGAGATAGACTGTGGCTTAGCAAACAGATACTTAAGTCTTAACTTGGCATTCTAAAACCAGACATGAAGGAGGCCCCGTCTTGGCAATGCTCCTGTGGTGGAAGCCTATCACAGCTAAAAGGCCAGGACCCCAGAGAAGAAGCCTCCATCACCTACGCACTGCTTAGCCAGGGTCAACTGAAACACTACACTTGATTGCTAACTGTGAATTTTTCCTCTCTCTTGAAAATAACCCTCTTGATTGAATAAAATGAGTCTACTGAATAAATGAAAAGACCATCTAAATTTAACATTTTTAACAAAAGCTAAAGAAGTACTTCTGGGGCTAAAAGGATATTTACTCTGAAAACAGGTAGAGACCACATGTACATTGTTTACAAAAAGGTGGAAAGATTTTAACTCAAGTGATTGAACCACATGGTAAAAATCTTTCTTTACACTCCACATGCCTTCCAAAACTTCCAAAAAAAATCCACAGTTCCTTTCCCAGACACAATTCTGCCAAGTTTAGATCATCCTCAGATGTCACAGTTTTGATTCCCAAACTGATCTGATTACAAATAGCAAGTCACATCTTTTTAAAATGTTTTGTTTGAACTAGTATGAATTGCCTTAAAAAAAAAAAACCACGAAGAAGATCACTAAGTACTCTTGGAATTACATAGTGACCCAATAATTTGGAAAAATTATTAAGGAATAAACTAGGTGGCATATTTGAGGGGTTTTGTTTTTGTCTAGCTGAGAATGTATCTGACCTCGACATTCTTTGAAGCTCCATCCAGAAAGATCCCTGCTCATCTGCACAGCAGCACAAAGAGAGCTTTTGTTTTGTTATTTATACGAAATTATTATTACTGCCATCCCATTTTCTTTTCTCATTTTCTCATGTCTACTGAACCTGCAGCAGATTGTTAGGCAATTAAAACATGCTTATGTTTCCTGAGTGATAGAAATCTCTTTTAAAACATTTCAAAGTTGAAGAAAAATAACACCAACCATATTTTTAACTAATAAGAGTACAGTAGATGGATGTCCTCAGTCCACAGTGACTCTCCCTCATTTCTTGCCTTGTTGCTCCTGTGGGTTGGTGAGGATGTGTAGGAGGTTAAGTGAAGCCGAATTGCAAAAGGACAGAGAATTTGGCCATAGAGGTGGTAGAATGCGACATTCCTAGGCTTTCTTTTATCCCAGGAACAGACAAAAATTGCTGGTGTGGGTAGCCAGAACAAGCAAGGCTCAGCTTGGACCCGTTGTAACTAATAATGATTGTTTTTCTACTGTCATGCTCAAATGACAAAGGAAAACTTCAAAAATAAAAATAAAAAGTTTGCATCCATGAGGTACCACCTACATCTGCCTACAGATCTCCATGACGCAAATTGAGAAGAAAGTGCGTGTGCGGCTAAGAGGAGGGGGCTGGGGCTTAGAGAGAGAGCAGGATTGGCAAGGAAGTGCGTTGCTGGGCTGAATGATGGCTGCCTGATAAACAACATTTGGGTTCACCACAGGAGGACTTGGAAAGAGAGGCTGCTCGCAAGAAGCCACAGACACTTGGGGAGAGAGCTCTAGAAGAAAGCAAAATAGAATTCTGTTAACTACTGATGGTGACTTTTCCAGGGTGAGCCTTTGCCGGTCACGGCTCTCTTGCAAGGAGTTAAAGAAACAAACAAAAATCATTTTTTCAGATCATCGTCTTTATACTCGTAGGATCATGCTGGGGGGTGAAAAACAACTATAAAAATGAAAACCGTGGAGAATTTTGAAGACATTTGAGATAGTGTATCTCCACAGCTTCAGCTGGATTGAAACTAATCCAATGCTTGCACATTGGAGGTTTATTTCTGTCTCACATTGTGTGTAGAGTGTTCAAATACAGTGTGCAGTTATTAAATTAATGTCTTAAAGAGCAATAATGGTAAAATGAATTATAGTTCTAATCACTAATCCATNGATGCCAAGGATTATTTGCAACCCCACATTTTGAAATACTGTGACTGTTGCAGGTCCTCTTCAATTCTTGTTGGTTTTCTTTGCTTAATGTATTACCTGACTCCTCAAGACCACTTTGAAAAGGAGTAGTGACTCTCAGCAACACTATGCCTTTCCCCAAGCCAAGGAACTTTCAGCTTTTCCCACAAAGTGTGATGTTTATGAGTGATTTGTGGATGTCCTTTATCAAATTAAAAGTTCTTTTAATTTGATAAGGATATCAAGTATGAATTTAATTCTAGGGTAAGCTTTTTCTACATGCTGAGGTGACCACATATTATGTTTCCTTTGCTAGTTTGTAATCATTGACGTGGCATCCTTTCTTTACAATGGTATGTTCAGTTTGCTAAACAGCATGCAATGAGTAAGATGATTGGTTAACGACAAACGGCACTGTCATTAAGAGGGGTCCTGTAGGTGAAAGTTGGTCCGGCTCCCGNGGCCGCTTAGACCCAAGTAAACACACAGAGGCTTATATTATTTTTAAACTATGGTCGTGGCAAGCTTCTTGCTAGCTAGCTCTTACATCTTAAATTAGCCCATTTCTATAAATCTATGTCGCCACGAGTTCCGTGGCTTTACCTGTATGCCATTACATGCTGTTCTCTAGACGGCAGAATGGCGTCTGCCCGGCTCTGCTTTCTTCTCCTCTCTCTAGTTAGAATGTCCCGCTTAACCTTATTCTGCCTCACCATTGGCCAAACAGCTTTATTTATCAACCAATCAAAACAATACATATTTACAAAGACATTCCCATCTGGTCCGTGAGATCATATCATCTAATGGTGTCATGTTCTTNTTTCTATTCATGTTTATTATTCCTCCTTGTATCACCTTTGTAGGTTTTGAGTTTTTATGAATTTATCATTTAAATGTCCAAGCTTATTTTCTGTAGTTGTTCACAATAATTCATTCTTTTTTTCTTTAATTTCTGAAAGGCCTGTAACCATGATGTTTAGCCATATCTTAATANTGGTTATCTCTACCTTAATCTTTGCACCTACTTCTTCTCATTATTTTTCTGCTTTATGAAGTGTTTCCAATTTCTTTCTTTGACCATTGGGTGTTGTGCTTTGTCAGTCTCTGTTGGGTGCTTCCTTTCACATTTGTTCTGTTATTTATTGCCCTCTACTTCACTGTGGTTACATTGCCACCTTTAGTATTTTGAGATGAACATTTATTGACAGTTTTGACTTTGAGACATTCTTTTGAGTATGTCTCTTTCAGACTCTATACTTAGCTTCAATCATGGTTTCTGGGGAATTGAACAGATTTTGATGTGTGACATTGCCATNATCGTTTATGGATGCAGACTGCAATTCTCATTGTACTTTATTTATACTCATGAGTTATTTGAAAGTTTGTTTTTTAAAGACTTATGTGTAGTCATGTGTATATGTGTGTCTGTGTGAGTGTATGTGACAGGGAGGTCACAAGATGGTGCTGGATGCCTTGGATCCAGGGTAACACATGGTTGTGAGCTGCCTGGGAACCCAGCTCCTATCCTCTTGAAGATCAGCAAGCAGTCTTCACCTGTGAACCATCTCTCCATTTTTAGAATTTCCTGTTTTATTTCCAAATACACAGAAAAATTATGGATATCTACAAATAACTGATTTCTTACTTAACTGCATTGTACTCCTATATATATATAGTCATTCCTTTGAGGTATTTGAGACTTAAATGAAAGTAGAACATAACATGTCTTTTATAAACAGCATATTGCTGAAATTTTTATTTTTTAAATATTTAATTGTATATTAGATTATGTATAATGCAAGAACTGATATTCTGGGTTTAAATATAACCTTTGCCATGTTCTGTTTATTTTACCTTTCCTATTATTCCTTTTCTCTTATTTTATTTTATTTAAATTGATTGAGAGTTTCATACCTAAAATTCTTTATTGTTGGGGGAGGGGAGCAAGATGGCTTAATGAATGAATACTGACACCTGTTGCCAAGCCTGATGACCTAAGTTTCATCTTTGGGACCCACATGGTGGAAGCAGAGAACCAACTCCTGCAGGTTGTCCTCTGACCTCCACACATATGCCATGGCACATTAGCAGACACACAGATGTGCAGACACACACACACACACATACACACACACACACACACACACACACACACAGTGAGGGTGGGAGGGATGGAGGGAGAAAGAGAGAGGAGGGATAATTTATGTAATTTAATGTGGTAAAATGGACATACAATAAACTGGATTATGTGAACAATTTATATGTGTGCAGGCTCAATAGTTACAAATGCTTGCTACTCTTCTAGAAGAGTTAACTTTGATTTCCAGTACCATTTCAAGCAGTTCACAACTACCTTCAACTCTAGCTCAAGGAGTTGTTCTAGTGTTCTCTTCTGACCTCTGCAGGTACCCTCACTCATGTGCACATAACCTTCATCCCCCACCCCACTGCGTACCCATACTTAAAGATAAGAATATTTTTTAAAGTAAAATATATCTGTATTGTGCCATCAGCACCACTACCTTCCTTCAGATGCTTCATCTTGAAAAACTTACATTCTATATCCATTAAATGGAAATTCCTCTGCATCCTTCCACCAGATCCTGCAAGCAACTAACTACTCTACTTTCTATGTGATGATTTGGCTATTCTGTATTTAAAAACTAAGTGAAATCATATGACAGTTCTGCATCTTGTGACTGGCTTATTTCACTTAGGATTATGTTCTCAAGGTTCCTTTTGTTGTTGTTTTTGAATGTTTGTATATGTGCATGTTGGAAGTACATGTGCATGTAGATGAAAATGTATGCAGAGCCCAATTCAGGCTTTATTCTCAGCAACACTGTCTACCTCCTTTGAGACAGAGTTTCTTGATGCCTTGGAGCTTACCAGCTAGGCTATATTGGCCAGTGAGTTCCAGGGATGTCTCCCCCTCTACACCACTGGGCTTATAAGCACCACCACCACTCTGCCTGGAACTTTATTGTGAATTCTGAACCTTATCACAAGTTCTTGTGTATGCAAGCCAAGTGCTTTACCAATTGAGCTGTCACACATGATTCTTCTTCTAAGGCTAAATAATACTCCGTTGTGTGTCTAGATCACATGTTCCCTATCTATTCCTTTATTAATGAACCATGGCTTTTTCCATGTTTTAGCTGCTTTGAACAGTTGCTATAAAGGGTGCTCAAAAATACTACTCTGAATGAAACTCTGCCTTCAGGTATGCTGAGATAGACACCTCAAAGTAGAATTGCAGGAACGTGCATCATTTTAAAATACATAGTTTTCCATAGCACCTACACCATTTTTCACATCCACCAGCGGGATATAGGTATTCTAAATATTGCAGAAGAAAAGGTGTGGTAATATTTTTAGAAATATTTTTAGTCTATTAACTTAAAAGTTTTGCATAATTTTGTGCTCATCCTAGAAATTACCAATGTACATTCTTCATGTTTCAAAACGTCTTTTGGTATTTTTCTCATCTTCTGAACAATGTGAGAACTTTGAACTATTTTAATTCAAGTCCCTAATCTCCTCCATATTATATGCCAATGTTGTTTGATGTTGTAAATCTCTTTGTATTTTAAGTTAGCAAAACAGCATTATTATTCCTATTGCATTGTGTAATCAGTTTCCATTAGGCCTAGATACATTTTACAGCCTTATTATGTTCTTGATCCCTTGTTCTGTTCCAGNTCTTGAAGTCTCTAGTCAACAGCCTTGTCTCTAAAAATGTCTCCAACAATGCCTGTTGGGGTAGTCTGCTTTGCATCATTCCCTTGTGCTGTCTTTGGTTTTGTGTTTATTTTCTGAAGATGTTTTGTTTGGTTGAAGATTTTTTCATTAGCTATGAAATTTCATGCTCCCAATTCTTTATTTTATGGTTTATTAAAGAAACCATACCATAGTTTCCTAATTTTGGGGGGGGATGATGTTATTTTGTTTGTTTGCTTGTTTTGAGAATTCAACTGTCAGTCAAACTGCTTTCCTAAGAAAACAACAGTTGTTTCTTTGGTTATGTCGACTTTCCTATTGTCTTTCAATTTTCTGTTGTTCTGCTTGACTTTTTCTTGTCATTATTATTTGGATTTTGTACAGTTTCTTGAACTTTTGGCTTGATGACTTGTATCAGTTTGGTAATTATCCTATGTTATATCTTCAGCTATTTATTATGTCCCTTTTCTTCTCTCTATCTCGGATTAAACACTTGTTAACCCTTCTCTTTGTGTTCTCTAGTCCTCTTGCATTCTCTGTGCATTCTATTATTTCATCACCCTTGACATCTAAAGTACTTCTCTAGGGGCAAATTTCCCTTCCAAAGCTGTCTCTAAAAACTGCCTCACTCTACTCCCACCACCTACCCTCAGCCTTACCTCCTCTTGTCACCAATCCAGCTCAGATTTAGAATTCAAAATAGTTTAGGAAAATTTTCTTCTTAAATATTTTAATTGAAATGATCTAGATTTTGTCACCATGGAGATGGATCTCATATATCTTAATATTGTTATTTTATACTCACAGTACAGGAAAGAACACTTATTGGGTCCTCAGACAATATGTCCCATAACTGAATCGTCATCCTGAACTTTGAGAGGACATCCAGGGTAGAGGAATGGAGAGCTGTGTAAATGACATATTTTAGTTGATGTCCTTGGTTTTTTGTGTAAAGCCTAATTTCTACAGAAGCAAAAGATATCCAACTTTCTGTATTCATAATAGCCAGACATTACAAACAGCCATCAACTACTGAATGGATAATGCAAATGTACATTTATAAAATGGAATATTATTCAGCTGTTAAGAATTATGTTGTAGGAATAATCATCTGCTTTCTAATTGGATTTAGGGTCTGCTTTATAAGATGGAACCCATATACGATGTTGCTAAAGTGCCTAAGAATATGAGACTGAAAAACAAGGTCATGGGATTCTGAGAAAAACCCACTAGTATTATTCTGCTAAAGGAAAATAGTAATAAAATGATCCCTAATAATGTATTACTATTCGCACACACCAANGCATCATCAGAGAAGCTTCTTTCAATAGATGGAAATTAACACAGAGACAAAACACTGGACAATGTCTCACGAGTGAGAGATTTAGGAGAACTCAGCCATAAATGGGATATCTTCATCAAACCCTCCTCCCCCAAGACTCAGGGATCTATGCAGAAGAAGGGGAAAGATTGTAAGATCCGGAGGAGATGGATGACTCCAAAGAAACAGGATCTTCCAGAAACAACAGGACTGATGAGAGAGACAGAGACAGAGACAGAGACAGAGACAGAGACAGAGACAAAGACAGAGAGACAGAGGCAGAAACAGAGAGACTGAGACAGACACACACAGAGAAAGAGAGGGGGTATGGGGAGAGAGATTGTGAAGTTGGGTTGGTAGGGAGGTGGGGAGAATCTGGGAGGAGTTGGGGGACAGGAAAGAATATAGAATATGATCAAAATACATTGTATGAAAATTTTTAGTTAGAACAAAAGAGTAAGAAGGAAGGTAAAGCTGGATATTGGCCTTCTCTCCCTCCTTGGCAGTCCTCCTGCCCAATTTTCTTAACATATTTTCAACTATTTATATAAGCCTCTGTCCACCATGGTTAGAAAATTTCAGAAATCTAGGACAAAGATGTACTTTGCTCTGATGTCCCAAACATTTAACATAGTATCAAATATAAAGACAATAAGAATGAATGATGACAACATAGAAAACTGGAGGGAAACCATATACAGAAGGATTATGAAACATTTTCCTACTGTAAAGTTATTCATCTTGAATGTTGGAAGCATGGGAACTAAGAGCCTCACCTAGCATCAGCACCACACTCTGAGTATCCTGACATCAAATAAGGGAGCTACTTCTGTACTCAGATGAAGGAAGAAACATTTTAGAGGTAAAAATATATTTCTCCTGCATATGAAAGTCTTAATATCTTATTGTAATTTCTTATTGTCATTAGCTTTTCATTTAAGTTCATTTTTGGGACTGGTAAAATGACTCAGCTAAGAAAGGCACTTGCTACCAATCCTTGCTATGTAAGTTGCATCCCTGGGACCCACATGGTGAAGGGAGAAAAGCAACTCTTGCAAGTTTTCCTCAGATCTTCTCCCCCATTGCACCCCCCCACACGCCTCTAAATAAATACATGTGATTACAAAACATTCTCACTTTATAGAATTCTACTGAGATATATAGTCTTTGAGTCTGGTTAATTTTTGGCATGTGGTGTTTTTATTTGTAAATTCTTTTGAATAAAATTTCAAATAATTTTTTAAGTGGATAATCAAAATTATTGTCAGAAGAGTTGGTGCAGAAAACGCTTTTAGAAATAATAACATATTCCATCGGTTCTAAAGTTCTCCAGGGTTTTTCTTTTATTATGTGTACATATTGAACTTTGTCAAGAGACTTTAATGTACCTATCAAGATGGTCCTGTCATTTCAGTCGTTAAGTTGATTAATACATTGAATTACATTGATTGATTTAAGTATGTTGAACCAACCTTGTATTTCTGGGAGGAATCTCAATTGATAAAGATAAATGATTTCCTAAATGTGTTCTTAAATCTAATTTTAAGCAGTTAAGAATTTTGTGGTCATGTTTATCAGGGAAATTGATCCATAGTTTGGCAGCTGTTGTCTCTTTATCCAGTTTGGGCATCTGGATAACACTGTCTTCAAGAAACGAAATTGGCAGTGTCCTTTACTCTTCTATTCATGCAACAGTTTGAAAAGTGTTGGCCTTATCTGGTACATGAATTTTCTTTGTGAGGAGATTCTCACTACTGCTTCAATCTCACTGCTTGTTTTGGGGCTGTTTAAATTATATCATCTTATTTTAATTAAATTAGGTTATGTTTACTTGGAAATTGATTCATTTCTTTCCAGTCTTCCAGTCTTTCCAGTCTTCTTTTGCGATAAGAGTTCTCACAGCATCCCCTGATGATCTCACCCCAGTCAGAATAGCTTAGATCAAGAAAAAACGACATTAAATGCGGAAGAGAATTCTGGATAAAAGGAGCCCTTCCAGATTCATAGCTGGTGGAGTTCCAAACTAGTAAAGCCATATGGGCCAGCTATACCACTCTTAGGCATATACTTCAAGGACTTTATATCCTACCAGAGTTCTTGGCATGTATACATCCATGTTCATACCAAAATAATGGATCCAGTATAGATAGCCACCAACAGAAGAACAGATAATGCAATTTTGGCACATATATACAACATAACCCTACGCAGCTGTTAAGAAAAATGAAACTATAATATTTTGGGGAAAATGAATGGATCTGAGAAGAGTTAAGTGAGGTGACCCAGATTCATAAAGATAAAAATTGTGTTTTCTCTTTTGTATGCAAATCTTAACTTTAATGTCAGCATACATGTGAAAGAGGGGTGTGAGAGTGGTTATAGGCTGTGAATCTAAATGGTAGACAGGAGAGGAAGCAAGACAGAGG
>LZPO01008423.1:9371-20413 GCA_001675575.1 Neotoma lepida | reverse complement strand
TTATCAAATATTTGATTCAGTTAAAATAAATATGCCTACCTCACTAGTACACGAATTTGCTTTTGTCTTTAGTAAGTGGTTAAGTTATATGCATAGCAAAGAATTCATTTCAAAATAGATTGCTTTAATTTATATGCCCAGAGTCACATAAAATTTTCTTTGGTGAAGAACTTAAAAAGCCCTGAGTCTGAGGGACAGCTCTCTACAACATCTAACTACATGGACCAGAGCGTCACACAGTGCTGTATTCAAGGGCCTATTCTTCCAATCTCTACTGTAAGGCATTTTGCTTCTCTCCATTGTCATTTCCTATCTACAGAATAAGATTTTATCTTTCTGCTGTGCAATTATAAGTACTGAATGTGATCCTCAGAGGAAAGAGCTCAGCAAAGTGCTTGGAACCTAGCAGGGGAAACACAAGCATGCTAAAGCCGGAGCCTGTATACTGTTCTCAAAAGCTCAGCTTCCACTCCCACAGCAATCTGTCTTCACTTATACNCTTCTGTTAATTCATCAGTTTTGCACAGTTCAATTAGTATTTCTTCTCTGGGCTACAATATAACAAGAGGCAATAATTATATTCTTATTTTATCCTTCAAGTCCATAAATAAACTCTTTAAAAAACATTCATACTTACTGAACTATGTCACTACAGAACCCAGGGGTTGTTTTTTTTTTCATATTAGATAATGGATATTAATGTCCAGAATGTACTTATCTTTCCATGCCCATTATAACCTATGATGTCCTTAATGTTAGTAATTATGTGCTTTNATCTTACATAGGGCCTAAGCAATATAAGAAGGATAGATGAATAAAGGCAGATATGCATGGAAGAAAAAGCTGAGCGCTAACACTACCACTTGTGTGGATATTCTAACACAGAGTAGTAAGGTACGTAGTGAACAGTGAGGAGAATCAGAAGCAAAAAAATTGTGTTATATCTATCTGGGTTATCTCCTTAGGGGCAAAGCACAAGCCTTGTTCNACCACTGTAGAAGGCAATGCCTAAGAATAAAGAATACATAGTCCCTGCCCCATGTTTACTCCAAAGGATGGATGATTGGTTCTCTGGAGCTAGTGGCATCATATCATCTCAGAGTCTGTCAGAAAACAGACCCTGAGCANCAATTTCAGACCTGCTGCACANTCTTTATAATTAGCAATGACAAAGTGCACATCCTTGTTCAGTTGTCTTGTGGAGCCTAGTTATTATTAGGTATTACTCTGACAAGCAATTCACAAAAATGATGGGGTTGTAACATAGCTGCATTTCCTGTTGCTGTAATAAACCACCCCAACAAAAGCAGCTTAATGGAGAAAGTGTTTGTTTGACTCACAATTCCAGCAAATCTCATCACTGTCTGGAAGTCAAGGTGGCAGAAACATAAAACAGCTAGTGACATTACTAGCTGTCCACACTGAAGACTGGAGAGTAATGAATTACTGCACACATGCTAGCACTCAGCTCACTCTTTCCATCTCATTCAGTCAGGTTCTAGCCCATGAAATGGTGCTGCCCACAAACACTGTGGGTCTTCCCACCTCAGTTAACCAAATTAAGAAAATCTCCCATAAGCTCAATCAGAGGCCCACCTTCTGATGATTCTAGACTTTTCTAAGTTAACAGTTAGCACTAACCATCTTGGGATATAGTCAGGGTTACTCAGAGAAACAGAAACAATAAGGTGGACAGACAGGAGAGATAGATGATAGGCAGATGACAAAGAATGCAGTAGGAGCATTGGCTCACAATTATGGATGGTGAGACTCAATCCCACAATATGTTTGCCATAGCTAGAAAACTAGGAGGTTGACAGTGGGTACCATCCAAGTTGGAAAGCCCCAGGAGCAGATGAAGCTAATGATATACTTGGCAGTCTAAAGTTAAAGGTCTGAGAACTGAGGAGGCTGCTGGAGTAAGTCCTGAAGACCAAAGTCCAGAGAATTTTGAAGTTCTGGTAACTGAGTTCTTGGGGGAAATGAACATCTTGTCTCTGGCACAGAAAGAGTAAATTTGCCTTCTCTNAACTTGTAGAGCCTGCCCACATCTTTCTTCTTCAGTTCACTGGTTCAAAGCCAGGCTCTTCCAGAAGTTTCTTTACAGAAATACATAGAAGTGATAATTTATCAGCTATCTGTGTCTTAAGCCAGCCAAGCCAACATCTGAAATTAACTATCGTGTGGACAGTACTCANAGCCAGAGAGGGGTAGATTTTCCACTAGACCAGTGTGTCACAAGTTTGACTGCACACTGGAAAGACCTGAGAATTTTTTTAAAAAAATATAATACCTGACAGCAAATCATTTCTACTTCCTGCTTATCAGTTATCCTGAATTTGGGGTGATGACAGTTAATATTGGCAGCTTGGTAGGGTCTAGTATATCTAGGAGACAAGGCACATCTCTGAGGAATTTTCTAGACTGGAATAACTAAAGTGGNAAGACCCACCCGAGACATGGGTGGTACCATCTGTAATCTGGTATACTTGGTTGTCAAAACACAAAAGCAAGCTCAGGCCACCATTTGTCTTTCTCTATGCTTCCTAACTACAGATAATACATTGTGACTCAGTCTCTTGTGCCTGGCTTCCACACCATGATGGACTGACTGCACCCTCCAACTGTGAGTCAAAATAAGCCCTTCTTTCCTTAAGTAGCTTTTGTCAGGTGACAGCAACCACATAAACAACTGATAGAAAGGGGTTTCTCAGTCATTTTAATGTCAAATCCATGTGAAAACTACTGGCCTTTCNGTTTCCCAGGGTCACTCAGAATCTAGTCAAAGGCTTGGCATAATTATCAAGCTATTACTGGTCCATGACTTAGGAAATACTGATATGTGAGTGTCTGAATCCATTGAAGTTTCTATAAAAAATACCATAGACTAAGTGGTCTATAATCAATATCAGTCTATAATCAATATCAGTTCATTGTTCACAGTTCTGGAGGCTGAGAAGTCCAGAACTGCAAAGTTGGTATCTAGTAAGGTCTTGTCACTTGGTTACTTCAAGATTCCTTCTTGTTGTTCCCTCACATGGTGGAAGGGGCAAGGCAGCTCACTGGGCTCTTTTACAAGGACACTAATCTAATGCATGATGGCCCCTTCCTCCATATCTCACCACTTTCCAAAGACTTTACACACTAATATCACCCAATTGGCGATTAGGGTTTCCACATTGTATTTGGTGGGGACACAGACATTCAGTTCATAGCAAAGTGTCTTGAATCGTCTATAGGAATATGACAAATTGTGTCAGTCTATTAAGTTTAGGAATGAAAAAAAATGGTGGACTAGTGTAAGAAGAGTAGCTGATGTACAAAGAAATGTTCCTGTACCTGTTCATGTGTTCATGGTGGAAGCCTTTTGAATAGCTAAACAGTCCTCTCTGGCAATGAGGCTATAAGATACCCCTTCTCTAAGCCATTAACCTCTTGGAGTTGAAACATTAAGGTCAAGAATTAATTGATCCAGCAGAGCACTCTAGCATCTGGGTACCACAGGGTTAATGAGTAGGAGAGGGGTAGGTGGGTTATAAACCAGGAACACATGCCCTCTAAGCTAGTTTGCTTCCTGTTTAATTGCCCCTAAAACACACACTCTCTCATATAGCACAGAAGGTGAGAGCTGAATGAAGTTTTCTGGGTAATGGCTTGAAATGTTTTCCTTCTGAGAAGTGGTGTTGAGTTACAGCATGCAGGGAACTGGGAGGAGAGAAGCGGCAGCAGGCAGCACCATCCTAGCCCCACCTTTTCCTAGGCTTGAAGGAAGGTGGACAAGATGCAGAGAACTGTCCGGTGGCTGCAGCTGACTGCTCTGGGAGTCACCTGGGGCTAGTGTTTACTAGGGCTTAGCCAGGGCCAGTGAGCAGGCATAGATGCTTTGCAGTGAAATGCCACGCAGGCAGAGAGTGACAGGCAGTCAGTAGGAGCTGAGCTTTTCCCTCTTGGACGGCTGTTTCCTGCTACGTTCAAGAGAAAAGGGGGGGTCTGGCTCCTGCTGCTGCTGCTGCTGCTGCTGTCTCAACTCTCTCTCTACTCCAGGTAAGCAGACTCAGAGGGAGGGCAAGCTGCAAGGCAAGTCTTTGTACAATGAACAAGATCCGAAAGTTTTTCCGAGGAAGTGGGCGAGTCTTGGCATTTATATTTGTAGCTTCTGTCATCTGGCTGCTCTTTGACATGGCAGCTCTCCGCCTCTCATTCAGTGAGATCAGCACTGGGCTACTCAAAGAAGACATCAGGAGGAGGGNGCAGACAGGATTCCGAGTTCAGCCAGACCAAATGAAGATCCTCTACACCAGCATCACAGGGATGGGGCTGCCCCGGAATGGGGTGTGGGCCAAGGAGAACTTTAGAAAGGAAGAGGACCACGTACTCAAGGTTGAAGAGAATATGGACCAAGTCCAGAGGAGAGGGAAAATGCAGATCCCCCTGGGANGGGGAAGAGCTGTGCCTCTGTGGCATCCTGCACATCTGCAAACCCTCCCAGAGCTTCTTACCGTGCAGAAGACAGAGGTGAGAGCCCACAAGCCTGAAGCCTACTCCCAGTACACAGCACCCAAGCAAACAACAGTTTTATCTCAGAGGACCCCATCCATGGCATCAAGAAGACCTCCTCTGACTCAAACATCAGTACATACAGAAACCTTCGCTAAAAAACGAGAGGCCCCAAAGAATCATACTCTCAACAGTAATGCATCCAAGCAAGAATCTGAACGGACTCTGAATGTGCCCATCAGTGTCAGGACTGAAAGATCAAAGCAGCAATCACAGACAGTAATAAAATCAAAGACACACTTTGCCAGCGCACCAATCCTGAAATTTGGGGAAGCCATAGCNGTAAANAAAACTGAGGTTCAGAGCAAAGAACCAAAACACAAAGCCCACAAAGTGCTACCTCTTCTTAAGTTCATTGCTGATACAGGTCGTTTAAAGAAGAAATCTATGAATGAGACACAGTTGGGAGGATTGCCAGAAGATGATGGGGCCAAAGTGGTGCCAGGGAAGAAACTTAATTTCTCTGAAAGCCAGGTTGTGATTATAACCAAAGAGGAGGACCTGAGGACAGATACCAAAGAGATGCCTGGTCCTAAAACCCAAACTGCTGTTCCTGAATTACTGGGTGGAAGCCAAGGAAAACACATCCCCAGGAATCAAAGCAAAACATCTTCCTCTCTACTAGTTCCACAGAGAGCAGTGTCTCAAGCCAATCTGGCCTTAGCTGGGGAACTCCATTCAGCAAGAGGAAACTTGACTGTCAAGGCCCAGACTGCGGGACACCAGCAAAGCCACACAAATGCCCCTGAAAACCCTGGAAGGCACCGTGTGCTGAGAGTCGATGTGACTCTTTCTCCAAGGGATCCCAATGCTCCAGGTCAGTTTGGGCGCCCTGTGGTTGTTCCCCCTGGAAAGAAGGAGGAAGCAGAACGGCGATGGAAAGAAGGAAACTTCAATGTCTACCTTAGTGACTTGATTCCAGTGGATAGAGCCATTGAAGACACAAGGCCTGCAGGGTAAGACCCATTTCTCTTCTCTTTCCTTGAGCCCAGTATTGGGCTCTCCTCTATAGAAAGGTTTTATTGCAATCTAATTTTGAATGAATTTTGGCCACCAAGAGAATTAACTTGACAATAATTATTCAATGCTAGTCAAACAATCTGCCATGCATAGGGAGAAAAATTCTGATACCAGAAATGCACTGTGTTCTCTTTCTACGCTCACACCTTGGGTCCCCTCCTTAGGTTCCATTTTCTTCCCTTTGTCAAAAATCTGTTTAAGTGAGTAGAGGCGTTCAATTTCTGATAATCTATATCTAAGTAGTAAAATGCAAAGCATAATTTCATTATAACAGTGACAGTGGAGTAAATTATCATGTTGGAAGTTTTCATTGTTTATAAGCTTGTCAGGAGTATATATGGGAAATGTTGGTATATTCACTGATAAGCGGCCTCCTAAGTCTCCCTGAAATTAAACCTTAAAATGTGAATAACCATGAATAATGACAACTAGGACAAGAAAGGAGATGATTTAATCTCTAAACTTAAAAGTCCTTTTGTTGGTGAGACTAGAAGACAGTCATGCATTCAGTCACTGGGAGTAGTAATGCCAGAAAAAGTCTATCAACAAGCAAACACCTGTAGGTGCTTCAAAAGCATGCTAACACTAATCCAGCTCATAGAGTTTCTGCATTTACAGGAGTCTACAAATATGTAGATGAACTTCATGAGCCTGAGAAAAGAGAGGGCAGGCATTATGACTTGACAATAGGTGAAGGTACTCATGTAATTAGTGTCNAATACTTCCTATTAGAAGTGTATCACTTGCCCATAGTACTGCCCTTCTAAAGCTTCCCAGTGGACCATCATGATCCAGTTATTCAAACAATTAAACTCCTTAACTCCATCACCAGAAGGTGTTGCATCCAGTCATAGACATGATTCAAATGCAGGCTGTGACTCTCTTTGGTGCGTTTATAAGTGAGGGTACTTGTAGCCATGTGTTTATTACCCATTCATTAATACTGTAGCTCTGATTACAACTTGATTCTCAATTCCCTAAGCAAGTCAGCCTGGAAGTTGGAATTCAGGAATGGCAAGATTGAGACTTTAAACATGTGTGGTACATAAATAATGATTTTCTTTGGCTTCTTTAGAAAATGCTTCTTTTGAACACAAGAAGTTGGGGCAAGCTTTTGGACAGGGTTATCGGAAAAAAGGAAAGTACAGATGAACCTTTCTCATGGTATCAAAAGTAGCCTCTTCATTGTGATGTCAGCCATGAAGAAAACAGTTCAGTCTCTTAGACACTGACACATAGCTATTGGCTGTATACCACTGGCCTGTTTTTACTAGGTACTGTGCCACTCCTGTTCCTCAAATTGGTGAGGNATCCTAAAGAACACAGTAACGTTTCCAGAGGAGGAAACTGAGGTCCTAGGAACTTAAATTGTCTCTGATCATTGACCTAGTTCTTTGAAAAGAAATGATTAAAATTCACATTTAAAATTCCCTTTCTCTTTCCTGTCTCTTGTGCATTATCTTTCAAAAAGGGATCTTAAAAATTATGTTAGACCAGCTATAACCTGAAATCCTGCATGTCATGATATTGCACACTAACTACAGCTTTGCACAAGGAGAGCAGGAAAATGAAGTCTCTTTGACAGCAGCATTGTTTATAAGTGTGCCCAGCAGACTGCTACCAGCCTGGGGTAGAATCAGGCAAGGCACAGGAGCACAGGCTCCAGCTCCAAGTAGGAAAAAGGAACAGTGTGTGAGGCCAAAAGCATGCACCAATGTTATCACTCAGCTGATTTATTGAAGGCTCCACGGCTCCTAGAGNTTGTTAGTTTATAATTTAGTTTGGCGAAATGGAGTCCTGAAGCCCAGGAAAGCTACAATCAGACTCCGTCTTCTGCAGGAAGTTGTCCAGCTGTTCCTGAAACTGACACGTGTGCTTGAGATGATGAGTCAGAGANCACATGGCCAAGTCCCCTCCTTCTTGCCACACAAACCACCTTGGCTAAATATAGGTGTGTCTTTGGGCAAGCTGCCTGGCTGATGCTCTGCCCCCCACCCCCATCTGATGGAGACAAGCTGGCCATCAGGAAGCCTATATGTGAGACCCCCCAAAGGATTTTTGGGCCTTTTGTGTTACTCTCTCTTAAAGGAGGATATATAATTTTTCTTTTCTTTTATTCAGACTTTGAGTATAAATATTTGCAAATCATGCATTCACATGAATGTCTGGAAGAAAACTCAAATGAAAAACACGTGGGGTGTTTTGGGTAGGCAAGATTCAGAACAAGGTTTTTTTTTTTCCAAAACTCTGATATTGTTTTTCTTCAGCTTTGATCATAACATATCTGAAATGTCTTACTTGTGAATATAATATTTAAGGTAATAAATTCTAGTCATCTTCAGAAAATTATAAAATACAGTAAGAAAATATATGCATATATGTATGTGGGGGTGAATGTGGTCAAAGAACTAGGCCTTGTAATTAGCTGAAATGCAGACCACTGTAACCTTCGGATTTCAAAACTTTAGGAACAGCTCCCTGATGTGTACATTTGAAAACAAAAGTGTTATTATAGATTAATTAACACAGCCATGTCATAACTTCTGTTGAATATAAGATCGAAAAAGGGATTAAAAGGATTGGTTTGCGATGTTCATTTTGATTTCATTTCTCTCAGTACAGATAATGACTAGTTTCTAGTTAATAATTTAAGGCTAAATTAACTGATATCCTAGGATGAGGCTGACGTTAAGTAGAAGAGACAGGCAGGGTTGTCAGGACAACTTCTCCTATTTTAGCTTTAAAAATCAGTGTCTCTTTTCGAAAGCAACTCTTCCAGCCTTTTCTTTCCAAACCCTAGAGACATTTGTAAGGTGCTATACAATCTCAAGGGCTTACCTGAAAACAAAGAACTCCTCTCTGCCGCCAGCATTGTCCACACTGTGTTCTCAGGGCTGACCATGTTTCTGCCCCTGGCAGTAGATAACTAGTCTGGTGCACATGCTGTGTCTCCCAAGGTGGGCCATCAGCATAGGAAACCAGTCTCATGACAAAAAATTGTAGGTGATGTGTATATGTGTGTATATGCATATTCACATGAGTGTGACCCTGTGTATGTGTGTAGGGGGGGTGTCTTTAATTGCTCTCTGCTTCATTTATTGAATCAAGTTCTCTTGCAGAAGCCACAGCTTACTGGCCCAGCTGGTNCAGTCAGCTTGCCCTGGGGACTGCATTTCTGCTTCCTCAGTGCTGAGATTATAGGTGGATTCTGGGGTTCTAATCTCTCATCCTCATGCTTACAGAGCATGAGCTTTACCTGCCCACTGAGCTACCTCCCCAGTTCACATGACTATATTTTTTATACATTATGCTCCTGACTATCCCCTATTGATTTTATTAGCTAACCTCTTCACAGTCTCCCTCTGCAACTCTGCTTACATGGTCTCGCCATTTTCTCCCTCACATACTAATCCAATGTTACTCAAAATCCTGGTGTAGCATACCTCGGCCTGGGCCATGACATAGCTGTGACCACTGAATTCCAATAGTGCTAAATGGATGCAGCCTTTCCCTTGCTGAAGTACTTTGGTTCCTCACTAACAAGAGCATCTTTTTGCCTTTTAAGTTCCAAGCTTCTGTGGAAACTGTTTTCAACTTTACTTCATTCTCCCCTAGGGTACGGCACAGAGCTGAGCATTCCAAAGACAAAACTTTGCACTGTACTGACTTTAAAAGCATGTTTCTCTGAAATGGGTTTTGAAAACTAATGCTATTGTTAAACAATAAATGAATGAGAGAGTATTAATTCAAATGAAGCTTATAAATTAATAGTTGCTTCCTGATTTTTCACATTGACTATGTGGAGTATATCATTATTTGGCTTAAGGTAACTATGTCCTGTTTTACACTGAGCTGTTAACTAATTCATGTTTATTCATTAGCTCATTTTTTGTTCTTTTAGTTTTAATTTTAATGATTTGACTTTCAAGTGAGGGAATTGCTTTTGTTTAGATTATTTTTTCATTCAAGAAATGAAATAGAATTTCATTTTCACCTAGAATACTGATTTATAAAATATACCTAAAAATTAAATGTTCTTTTAAAAATCACTTTAAACTGCCATATTCAATCTTTTAAAAGTAAAAAACAAACAAACAAACAAAAAAACCCTAATCATTGAAGTCCTTCTTCTTAGTTCTTGAAGTGTGTTTGCATCAGCACTAATCAACATTCACACACTTCACATACACACATAGCACATATAGCTCCCCCCTGTTGATTCACATACTTCACATACACACATAGCATATATAGTTCCCCCTACACACACACACACACACACATTATGTGTTGCTGAGCCAAAGTCCTCTCCATCTAAAATAGGTCAGTTCTACTTGGGAAAGTCTTTCTTTAGGCCTGAAGCTATGGTTAAGATGGAACTCCAAAATGAACTTATTTAAAAGTGCACTTTCTGAATTTCAACTTGGAGAAGATAAAAATAATTACAGGAATTTTTGCTGCCAGCATTTAGTCATCAAAATACAATAAGAGTTGGGGCTGAAGAGATGGCTCAGCAGTTAAAAGCACTTGTTACCCTTGTGGAAGACCCAGGTTGTTACACCCACATGGTTACTAACAACCATCTATAACTCAAGTCCTGGGGAACTGATGTCCTCTTCTGACCTACAGGGTACACGTGGTGCACATATATATATGCAGATAAAACACTCATACTCATAAAACAAAACTTGAAAAATCTTAGTCATCATGCATTCATCTATGTCTGCTGTATCCTAACAGTCTAACTTAATGCTCCTATCGAAGTCTACCAAACTTTCCCATGAAGGCATTAAACCCCATCTTTGCTGTTTTAGTTCAGAACCAGAACTGTCAACCAACACTTTGATTCCTTCTTAACCAGAAAAGAAGGGTTGTCTACTGACACTCATGGAAATCAAAAGATAGCAGTGGGCATTTCCTACAAACCTGCCAAAATTATTGAGGGAACAGTTTCCGAAATCTTAATGTTGACTGTAGGAAGGTCAAGAGAGCCACAGGTTAGTGGAGAAGGAAGACAGGCAGGGGGACAGGCAATAGCTGATCATATATCCTCCCAAATCTCAAGGTATTAAAGTTTATCAGGCTGAGAGATAAAGAGTTTAAAAAAAATTAGTTAAAGAAAATTCGAGATTTTATTTTCATATGGGATGAATAATGGAATTGGTATAGTGGGCGTGATTTTGCGGCTAATGGTGATTGGAGAATATGACCTGCAATAGCCTGGAGCAGCTGTGAGATTTCCCAGCCAGTGAAGAACCCAGCAGTGGCAAGGAAAGTCATCATCTAAAAGGCCTCTTTCCTGACTTCACAGCTGTGGGAGAAAGCACTCGATGCTGCTGCTTCAGTTGTGTGTGTATTTGTGCATGCAAACATATGCATTTGTGAGAAGACATGTGTTGATAGGAGAGGGCTCAGGGCTGCGTTTCATAATTTTAAAAAAGTCATATGTAAAAGAAAATAAGAGG
>LZPO01008422.1:16081-27143 GCA_001675575.1 Neotoma lepida | reverse complement strand
ACATATGTTTTCATTTAAATGGAGAGAGCAGGGCAGACACAAAAGTCCAGTGATGATGAGACCACCGCAAAACCACAGGATGGAGGAGCAGACCTGAGATTGGGTCATTTCAGAGAAATGAATTTTCAAAACATAAATAGGACCTGGGAAGTTGGAAAAAACCATGGGCCACACGCAAACATGAGGAGCAACAGAGTTCAAACCTGGTGTAAAACTGGGCATGGTAGCAGGCTTCNGTAAACCCAGTGTTCCTACTGGGAGACAGGAGGTAGAGACAAGAGAATCCACAGATGTTTGTGGGCCAATTAGCCCAACACAGATAGTGACAAACAAGAGACCCTGACTCCGACAAGGTGGAAGATGAGGACCAATCCAGAGGTTGTCCTCTGACCCCCACACTTGCACTTTGGCAGGCATACACCTGCACTATCACACAGATGCAAGCACCCCACACACACATCATACACATGCACACCAAAGATGTTTTTTAATTAGGAAACAGGAGTTTCTGCAAGTGGGAGAGAAAATGGGAAATGTCGTCATGTACCCCAGATTTCTAGCCTGAGTCAAGAGGAAGCCCAGAGCTGGGAGAGGGTGGTTTGTCATGTGGTCAGTGAGTTCCAGGGATACTTTTTCTAGTAGGAACGGACAGTTGCTTGGCTACAGCTGTGACCAAAACAGTTTAGAGAACCAAAATAAAGGGAAAGTTTCTTTTAGCTCACAGTTTTAGAGAGTCTAGACCATTGCTTGGCCTATTACTTGGTATTACAGCAGGAATGGGGCAGGGGAAGAGGGTGGGGAAAAGCAGGGACTATGGAAGGACCAGACATGCCATTCAAGGTCACAAACCTTGACCCACTTCTTCCATACATGACACACTGTCTGAAATTTCCACCTGCCAAAATAGTGCCACTTGCCAGGGACCAGACATTTAACAGATGAATTATGGGAGACATTTCATATTCAAACAATGGCCTGAACATAGGGGAGTTGAAAGATGCGGTATGCAGNCTGGGAAAGGTAACAGCTAGGCAGCAATTCGGCAATCCCACTCCTAGTTGGTATCGGAGGGAATTTCTGTGGGAAAAATGCTAAGGGCTTATAGTTCCACAGGGAGAGTGAATAAGAAGACTGAAAGAATGTACATATGGGTGGAAGGAAGGGGAATGGGTTGATACAGGAGTCAGAAGAAAATGAAAGATCATTCCGAGCNGTTACGCACTATTGTGCGCTTCCAAGTGGTTGAAGATAATCTACAAGATTAGGTCCCTAAAATCTTCCCCTGAGAGCTATAGTCTGGGGATTACATCAAAATAAAAAAAAATTTCTTATAGTCTGATTTTTCTTATAAATTGAAAATATGGATTTGAAATTTTCTGATACATACAAGCTGCACACATTGGCGGGGGTCTGTGTTGTGTTTTGATCATATATTTGTAATGAAATGTTCAAATGAGGGTACAAACATCTATATCCTCAAATATGTATCCATGTTGAGAAGGTTTTAAATCTTGTCTTTTCAACATACACAGTGNGTTATCACTATCTATAGTTATCTTCCTGGCACACCAGGACTTCTCTTCTCAGTCCTGTCTAACTGTCAGTTAACACCAACTATCATCTTTCCCATGATCCCTTTCTCCCTAGTCCAACTCCAGACTCTGGTGAGCACCATCATATTCTTAACTTCTATGAGATGAGCTTCCTAAAAGCCCACATATGAATGAGATCATGAAGTACTTGTCTTCTGTACTTGGCTGATTTCATTTCATATAGTGATGCCCTGTTATAACTAGCAAGTCTCAGATGACACTATTTCATCAAAGTGAAGGTGGTCTGTGTTTTACATTTTATTTGTGCATGTGTGTGAGAGTGTGTGTGTGTGTGTGCNTGTGCATGTGTGCGTGCATNCGTGTTGTGTATGTAGGCAAATGTGTCAAGGCATGGTGTGGAGGTCAGAGGACAACTTGTAGGAGTCAGTTCTCTCCTGCCACCATGTTGGTCCCAGGAATCAAACTCAGATGGTCAGTCTTGGCAGTAGATGTATTATTAGCAAGTAACCTATTACCACCTAACCCATTTCCTAATGAAAGAATTTTGATAATGTAATAGGTGTGTTTGTTTGCTTGCAAAAGGGTAACATTAGTAGTATCTCCCAAATTCCAATTTATAGCTACCATATATTGTAGCTCTTTTAAGTATTCTCTTGTTTAGTAGTAAGGGGTGGAAGTAACGTTTGAGGGTTCTCATAGCTGAGGCAGAGGGGCAAAAAGCAGAGAAGAAGCCAAAAGGGATAGATAAGAACAATAGCAGTTGGTTATCAAGCTTTCTTGGGTTATTCAAGCAGAAAAATCAATAAGGAAACATTGGATTTGAACTCCACTTTAAGCCCAAGGGACCCAGACACACATACAAAACACTAAACAACAGCAGAACNTGTGCTCTTCCCAGTGCATATGGGATATTTATTCAGACAGACCATATGGTTATGCCACAAAACAAGTCTGATCACATTGAAGAAGACTGAAATCATATAGNATATATTTTCTGACCACAATGATATGAAACCATACACCAATAATAGAAGAAATTTCNGGGAGTTCACGAATGTATGGAAATAGAACATGTTATTGAGCAGTCGATGAGCGAGAAGGAAATCAAAGGCAGGAGTTTAAGAAATCTCTTGAGACCAAATTTGAAACCTAACATACCCAAACTTATAAAATGCAGGAAAAATGACTTTAAGAGCTGAATATTATCAATAAACACCTACATTAAAAAAGGACAGAGCCAACATTCCAGAGGCAGAGGCAGGCAGATCTCTGAGTTCAAAGCCAGTCTGTTCCAGGCCAGCCAGGGTTATATAGTTAGACTCAGTCTCAAAAAGTAATAAACAAACAAACAAACAAATAAATAAATAAAATATCAATGAAAAAGGGTTGGGGATCTGGCACTGTAGTAAAGTGCTTCCCTGGCACACAGGAGCCCCAAAGTTTGACCTATAGCATTACAAACAGGAAAAAAATTAAAACAAACAACCTAACATACACCTTAGGGAACCNTAAAAAGAAGAAACTAAGCCACAGTTATCAAGAAGACGACAACAGCAGCACCAGAGTAATGGAAGTGTCTAGAAAAACAGCAGGAAAGGTCAATGAAACTGAGAGTTGGTATTTTGAAAGCACAAACAAATTGACAAACTTTCAACTAGACTAAGAAAAAGATGGAGAAGATCCAAATAAATAAAATTAGAATGAAATGGGGACTTTACCTATTACACCACAGAATACTAGGATCATGAGCCCCTATGAACAATTACGCACCAACAAATTGAAGATCCTAAAGAANTGGATAAGATATAAAATGTGCCAAGATCGAAGTGTTCAATTTACAACCTGATCACATTGACTATTGATTTTTGTTAGAAACTCTTAATAAACAAATGATTAGGAGAGAGATGACTCAGCAATTGAAAAAAGACAACTCCAAGCAAAGAAAAGTCCAGACTATCACAGCTTTCTGTCAGAATTCTACTAAACCCTTAAGAACTAGCACCAATCCTCTCAAACTCTGCTAAAAAGAAATGGAGATGATATAATATTTCTAAATTCATGTTAGAAGGCCACAATCACCACAATAACAAAGCAAGACAAGACCACTACAAGAAAGGAAAATTATAGACCAATATCTCTGATCAAGATAGTTACAAAAATCCACAGCAAAATATGAGAAAGCTAAAATGGACAGGATGTGTCCATCAAATTGTGGCTGTAATAATTATGTTTATGCCCATAAATTAGCTTTGGTCTGAGAAGTGCTCCTTTTCATTGGGTAGTGGTAACTCTAGATACCTCTAATTGGTCAAGGTGCTGAGAACAAGTGATGTCTAGGTTCAGAGGAAGACAGTGTGGAGGGAATGCAAGAGCCCCAGAAGTAGCAGAGTGGAGTATGGTGGCATTCTGCCTTTAGAAAATGACATCACTGTGGCACCCCTGATCCCACAGCATTTGAGACTACCTGCACAAGACCTATACAAGACTGGGCTTGTTGATATTCTATCATGGGGAGAGAGAAGGGATGTTGAGCCTTCCCCCAGAACTCACACAAATAGGCAAATAATGGTAGCTGGAGGGAGGGGTCACAGGGCTCCACCCACCCCTAGGGGGAGGAGTCATAAGGTTCCACCCATCCCTAAATATCTATGGTCACTGAATAGGGAAGAGAAGAAGAGATCCTTCTTTTCAGGAGTGTAGCCACTGGTAGGGAGCCCATGCTTCCATAAATAATCCCTCACCCTGGATCCTCTAAGCAACACTAATAAAACCCATTGTGTTCTCAAAAACAAACAAACAAATAAAGAAGACATAAAAACAGAAGTGGGACTAGGTAGGAAAAGAGATCAGTAGGAGGAGAATGGGAGAAGGTATTGAATGAACATGATAAAAGTGTATCATATAGATGTATAAAATGACACCATAAAACCTATAACTATGTATTGTCAACATANGTTAATAAAAATCTTAAAAAGAAGTACAAAAACACTAACAGCAGCATTTAAAGAATCATTGATGAAGTGATATTTATCTCTGGGATGCAAAGATGGCTCACATATGGAGATCAATAAACGTGACATACCACATGAAAAGATCAAGTCATGTGGTCATCTCAATAGATACAGAAAAATATGCTATGACATTCTACATTGATTGTTTCCTAACAAAACTGCTTGACTCTCAGGTGCAGGGGGATGTGCCTCAACACAGTAAAAGTTGCATGAGACAATGCCACAGCTTGCCACACATACCCTATGAAGGAAAGCTGCCAGCCTTGAAGACAAGCACACACACTCTCACCACTTCCCTCTGACGTGATACTAGAAGTCCTAGACAGAGCAGTGGAGTAAAACGGATAAATGAACAAATAAATAAATAAATTCAAGTACCTAAGGACACCATTAAATTGATACTGCTTGTGTGAAACATCATGTTCAGATTAAAAAAAAATTTTCTAAGGATTCCCCCAACACTAATTAGCCAATTTGATAAATTTGCAAAAATTCAAAATCAACTCACAAACACCAATAGCATTCCAAGATCTGAAAATGAATTATATGAAAATGCAATCTTTAGAATACCAGAAAAACATTAACAGGTCAATTTAACCCGAGACAAAATATCTGCACACTGAAAAACCACCGAAGAAAGAAATTAAAGAAGACACAAAGAAATGCAAATAATTTCTCTATTAAAAGAATTGGTGTTATAAAAACATCCATACTACCTAAAGCAGCCTACAGAATCAAAGAAATCTTTATCATAATTGCAGTGACATCTTTCAAAGAAATAAGAAAAAATAATCCTAAAATCAATTGATACCCACAAAAGACCTGGCATAACCACAGCAACCTTGAAGAAAAAGAAAGAAAAACAAAAACAAGAGTAGAAACATTATAACACTCAACCTTAAAATCTGTTTTGAAGCTATAATAATCAAAAGAGCATGACACCAGCACAAAAACACACAGACTAACTCTGCAGATACAAAGCTCAGAAAGAAATCTACATTTGTAGCTAAGAATCTGCAGTGGGAAAAGGTACAGTCACAACAACGTTAGGAAAAAACAAAATTGCACTTACACCCTTCATCTGAAAAGCAACTCAAATAGANTTGAAGACTTAAACCTAAGACCTGAAACTATAAAACTAGTGAAAGTTTGACAAAGGCAAAAGCTTTGTGACATTTGTCTGAGTAAAGACTATTTGGATATGATCCCAAAAATACAGGCAAAAAAAGCAAAAAAATTTAAAAAATAAATTGGATTGTATCAAAATAAAAGTTTACAGGCAGCAAATAAAACTACAAACACAGTGAAGAGAAAAGTTGTGCTTGTTAAAATATTTATAAACCATGTGTCCCATAATGAGTTAATATGCAAATAACTAAGGATGTCGACCAACTTAATAGCAAGAAAATAGATAGCTCAATTTAAAAATGGGCAAAGGACCTGAAGAGACATTTCTCAAAAGACAACATGCAAATGGCCATGGGTATAAGAAAAAGCACTCAATATCACTAACCACCAAGGAAATGCAAATGAAAGTCACAATGAAATATCACTCCTGCCTTTTAGGATTAGCTACTGTTAAGAGAAAAACTTCAGACCTATTACATGGTATAATTTCACTGGACAAGGAAGGGTTTTGAGAGCTGGACAGTCCACAAACCACAAAGAGACACAGAGCAATTCAGGGGCTGCCCCAGGGGTAAATAATGTTTATGGACAGAAACAGGAAGTGAGGTNCAAAGGCAGTTGATAGGTTAACACTTGGATTTGCCTTACTTGAACAGGGTTTGCACAGACGGCTCCTGTGGATGACTGAAGTGGGGCTGCTGCGAGTCACTGAGGCTGTACTACCTATTACAAAACTAGGTGACACTCTACATATCAAGTTAAGTACAGTTCATTATGTATGGAGACACAGTAAGGCCAAACTCCAGTATATACTGAAGCAGCTTTATGCAAACTTAATGAAGCATAATGCTATTCCGGAAATGAAAAAAGACAAGAAGTCAGCNAGGAGAANAGAGAGGCCACGCACACTGTTGGATGGGATGTAAACTAGTTCAGGAACTATCCAAAGCAGATGGAGAGGTTCCTCAAAATACTAAAGCTGGTCCATGGATGACCCAGCACTTCCACTTCTAGATTTATAGACAACGGAAATAAAGTGGTTGCTCACAATCATACGGAAGAGCTGGGATTCAAACCCATGCCTGTCCAATTTGTCTGTTCTGTCCCTGGATACCCACACATGCAACATATCTGTCCCCATATCTACTGCACTACAGTCATGCTAACTATACTGAGTATCTAACTTGCTCCCATATCCCTTTTGTCTCTGGAAGGTCNAGATGCCCCTGAGTGGGGCCTTGGTNANAGAGTACCCCTTGCTCTCTGTAAGTGAGAGCTTTCTGTTTATTCTCTTCCTCTGTTCTTGGTCTATTTCCTCTACAGCACTCACTTCAATGTATAATTATTTCCTTTTCTGCATAGTGATGTGTCTCTTCCTACCCCTGTGATGCATACCATCATGATACCAGACATCCTATGTTTCTCTTCTACCATTTTCTTGATAAATCCTGCTAGTTTCTATCATACAGTCAGTAAACATTTGTTAAATAAATGGGTAAGTAAGTGCATGCATTTGCATTGTATTTCTCCGCTATATTATCTCATTTAATGATGAGGATAAAGAACGCAAAGAAAGGGAAAGAAAGGCTACATCTACCAGGTGGAAGAAAGAAATCACTCCTCACATTNCCCAAAGGGCTCCGTTCCTAGGGTGTCTCATGACAAAAGAGTGTGTGGCCTGTGTGGCTGTGTCCTCTTAAAGAAAGAGCAATGCTTTTCTTATAAGAGATGTGCATAGAAATAGCAGTTCAACATGCCAGTCACATGGCGGTGACAAACACCTTCAGGCTCTCCCCTGAAGGACACTAGAGATCAGGCAGGGCTGATATCCATGAAAGGTGTCAGAGATGTCAGCCAAGTTGTCCCAGCCATCCTCTGGCAGAACACTGTTGAGTTCAATGGCTTTGTCTCCGTCAGCCCAAGGCAGATGCTATAGCCAACAATTAGGTCTACAGACCTGGTGGCTGGGGAGGTGGAGAAGTCAGGTACCATGAAATCTTCCCAACATTGCCAGGATCTCCTTGCTACTCCAAGGCAACCTGCTCCAGGCACATCCACTTGCTATACACACACTTTGAGCATCCTGTTCTCTCTGAGCATGTGGCCAGAGCTGGTTCAGGGAGTAGTGTTAGGGTTAGGGTGAGGTCACCAGGAGCAGGAAGGAGACTAAGACCAAGGAGAGATCCTTTCTGTCAAACCTAGGGAAATATTTCTTAGGGTCCTGCTAAGAGGAAACAGGGAACCCAGCACATGCTTTTTTGCTCAACTTCAATCTTCACTGAGCTCAAGTTTCTAGGTTAGCGCCAGGGTCATCTTAAAGCAATGGAATCCAGCACCAAATCCAAGCCTCCCCCATCTAACACCAGCTAAGCTCAGAATCATTTGACCTATACTGGGAAATTCCCATCGCATATTTTGTAGATGATATAGATTTTCTATTGCTGTGTGATTATATTAATTAAAATCATCATGGTTGTCATTACTATGGTCATNGTCATCATCATCATTGTCCTAGGATAACTTAAGTTTTAAATAAATCTTTAACAGCTTACTAAGCACCTTTGAAAACCAGGATCATTTAATTCTGACAGCTACTGCCCCACTCTGAACAAAAGAAAGNTATTACTGAGAGTTTTGTCACACTGGCTTAGAATCCAATTCACACCAGTTCCAGCCCAAAGGGAAGATTTCGCTAGGATACAGATTGCCTAACACAACATGAGAACAGGCAATGAGCCCAGCATCCACAGCACACAGGATTGGGGAGCTGGACAGCCCTGGGGACCTGGGCAGCCCTGGGGACCCCATCACCTTCTTGTGTTTCCAGTCTGCTCTGTTAATTTCTCATTATGTGATTGGCCTCCTCCGACACGCAAACTGTTCCTGAGTGCCATATCAACCTGCATGTCCAGACACTCACGGGTTCAGCTTCTCTTCTTATGTTCATCCTCCCCACCCCCACAACCTTCTTCTATCCCAAGACGGCACAGTAAGGAACCATTGGCTCATATTGGTTCAGACAGCCATTCTTAGATTCCCTCTACCTGCTTTCCAAGCATAGGGTTTGGGTTCGTGGTGCAGGAAGAGTTAGGCTGACAAAAAGCCTGTCTAGTAGGAGAATTTGAAAGCTGAATGGATAAATTTACTTGGATGATGTGTGAATTCACATAAGCTTCTACGTGGCACACAGTACTTCAAAGGCTTATTAGTGTTATTGGTGGTGTTGCTGCTGCCTAAGATCATTTTGCAGGCAAGAGTCAGAACCAAAACCCATTTCCCCGATGCTCAAAGTCTTTCTCGTAGGGCCCTAGGTCCCTGAGAAAAGTCTGTATTCTGTTTCTTCAGGTATGTCTCTGGCATTCATCCCCGTGCATTGCAGGGACTTGACATTTTGATGTTTTAAGGTCGTGGTTGTCTCTATTGTCTATAGAATCACAGTAACATCAGTATCTTTCTTTTCAGGACAAAGAAAGACAAGGACATGGGCTGGGAAGATGGCTCCATGGATACACTGTTTGCCATGCAAGTATAAGGACCTGAATGCAATCCCCAGGACCCAGGTGAAAAAGCCCAGCACGGAGGCAGGCACTTGCAATCCCAATGCAGAAACAGGTGAATTCCAGGCACTGACGAGCCAGTCAGCTTAGCCTAGTCAGCAAGACTCAGGGCAATGAGAAACTCTGTTTCCTTATACACATCTAGATGTGTATAAGAGACAGGTATTGCACAAGGCCTGGGGTCTATCCCCAGCACCAAAGAAGAAAAGAAGGACAAGGAAGAGAAGAAGAAAGGGAGAAGGGGAAGGAGAGAGAGAAGAAACGCCGCTCTTGTCTGTTGGCTGGAAGCTGTCTCTTATACACATCTAGATGTGTATAAGAGACAGCAGGACAGATGAAGCTCTACCCCTCCCCCAATCTTAGAGAAGATGCCTTCCTCCTCCTCATCATCTCTCATCTCTAGCATAGTTTCAGAAACCAAACTCACTCTCATTCGCTCTGGAAACTAAAGGGAAGCAATGGACAGCGAGCTTTGTGAGTGTTTGCAGAGCAACACAGGAGGGCACAGAACACAACACACCGGGGGACTGGAGCAGGAGGAGCTGGCAGAGTCTGAGGCTTCTTGGAGCCCTGTGCCAACGCAGTGTGTGGCAGGCACAAAGCTCTCACAGCCTACTAGGAGCCAGCGGGTTTAGTGGACCCTATCTAAGGACCGAACCTACTTGTGAGTGGAAGAATTTTTAATTTCTATGGTAATAAGGAGCTTAAACTCCATTTCTATTTACAGGCTAAACTTATGCNCTCTCTCCCTCTGCCCCAGGCTGATCACTATGATATGCAGATTTGCCAGGGCCTGGCAGTGACTAAAGAGAAACTACATGAGGAGGAATTACAGTTAGAAGATAAAAAGAACTCCGTGATTAAAGGCGTTGAGAGATACTGAAACAGAGAAGGGGAAAGGCCTTCAAGGCCTGTTGAAAATGAGCCAGGTGGAGTCCGATTCAACCACTGGAAACTCCAAAACTCCTATATTAGCCATGGGGGGAAGGCAAGTATCCCCTGAAGAGTCCCCGGGGCTCTTCTGCTAATATAATCAGTGGGTGACAGACAGCAGTGTGCACCAGAACCCCAAGGTACCTGTCCAAATTGTGTACATCTACTCCTTCCAGGAACCTATAGGCAAGCCTGTTTCTACCTTGTGGCTGAAATACATAGACTATATTCAATATTTGAAGGATAAAATTCATTATCCGGCTGGCACTGGATAGTAGCTTCCAGGGTGGTGGAAGGATTAATAGATTTACATAAAGCAAGCCTCCAGCCCACTCCACCTTCTGCAAGACTCTCCATTCCACAACACTGTAACACTGTGTGAGGGGAATCTTCTAGAAAACTAATCCCCATTTTGTCAAGGCTCAGAGTGCAAATGAGCACATTCAAACAAGATAATAAAGTTCTCTTCTCTGTCTGCATGTCCCTTCACGGAAGTTTGGTCCTTCCGTGCCTGGCTAGAATTCGATGTGAGGGAGATTTAAGATTTTAAGACTCAAAATGTCCGCCTCTGGAGCTAAGGCAGGTGGAGTGGAAGAACCATACCAAATAGTCTTTTGCTCACTGCTGCACTGAAAATAGTCAAAATGGTATTTCTGGGCAAGAATTTGATCAAATTACAAGGTTCACTTGTCCCAAAGAGATCCTCGACCATTTTGTTGCTGCATTCATGCTATTTAACTGATTCATGAATTGCAATAAGGCTGCTTTGTCCTTGACAACTTGAGGGCTTACAGTTGTCTCACAACTTGGGAGTTTCATTTATTTCCTTTGGGGGAAAGGGAAACACAAAAGAGTTGGCGAAGTGGCCCAGGGTCACAAA
>LZPO01008422.1:0-13431 GCA_001675575.1 Neotoma lepida | reverse complement strand
ACACACACACACACACACACACACACACACACACACACAATGATGTACTGGTTTTAATGAGCTGGAGAGAAACAAACATATCCAGTAGAGAGGTGGACCTTCTAATTTGCCCTCCTGGTTAAAGAAGCCATGAGCCTTGTCCTCATTCCTACACTGAGTATCATTAATCCACTGCAGTAAAGCTGTGTGTGGTGTGCTGCATGGACTCACCCACCTACACAAGAAACCCTCACTTTTCTCACCTACTCTCTTCTTGACAAAGCTCTGGATGTTTTCAGAAAAGGGACCTCAGAACAATGACTAGGAATTAACTAGGGTGGTCTCAGAGCACCGTCAATTCAGAAGAATGGATGGCCTTGCTTGTTTGTTAAGCATAGATCTGGCAGAGGACACAGCTGTAGAAAAGTGACATATAGTACACCCTGCAGTCTCTCCAGGCCTCGATTTCAGATGAAAAGGTGGTTAGACTGGATAGTTACTAAGGGTTTTGATGACCATACATTGCTTTACAGTTCTTCTTCCTTTCGGATGGAGAGTTGTTCTCACTTCTGGGTTCCAGGAAACAGTTTAAGGGGTGTGTAGCATCTCTCCTTGGAANCTCCCCTGGGAATTCTCAAGGACCTCTTTGATGGTAGCTTAGGCTACATGGACTCCTTAGCTTGTTAAACCCACACTCTCTTCAAGAATCAAGGTCCTCATGCTGTCCACTCAGGGCCGNGGCTCTGGCCACTGATTCTGATGTTTCATCAAAGTGACAGTTTGGCGCCATGGGCTCCCATTTCAAACAGGCAAAAGATCCAAGCATCATTTGTCATGATTAATGATAAGAAGCTCAGAATCTGATGACATGATTTCAGCTGCCTCTTCCCTGCCACACTTCAAAAATCATACCTGGAGCCAGGATGACATGCGGAGTGGGTAGAGGCGGGTGACAGGAGGGAAGATGGGTGCTGTGATCCAGACAGTGTCTGACACCAGGTCAGCCCATGCTAAGGGAGCAACAGAAGCTGAGGCGGAACCAGCCTCCAGCATTTGGCAGTTGTAGAGGTAGGGAATGGAAAATCCTGGGTGGTAATGAAGAGACAGAATGAGAACTGTGCTCGGATGTTTATTGCAAGTCAGAGACAAAAGGTACAGAGGAAACCAAAGTCAATGATNCAGATCAAGGTGGTAAAGATCAGTCCAGAAATAGANTCCAGAAGGAACCTAAATTACAGGTCTAGGGAGAGAATTCCACAACAGGTTTCAAAGCAGAGTCTCAAAGGAAACCAGAAGAGCCACAGGGGCCTCCACATGAACTAAGAAAGGGNCCATGGATCCAAAGTCCCTTCCTGTGCTCCATGCTACAGATACGTCATCAGAACAACAAAACCACCCACTGCTTCCTCAATACCCAGATAGTAGGGGCACTCTCTAACAATCACCACCCCTCTAGGCCTCAAAGTATCTTTGGGTCCTGCAGTGTCTCCCAAAAATAACAGCCCCTGGGTAGTAAAGCAGGTTCCCTATGCATCATGGGAATTTGGTTTGCAGTGGGATAAGTTCTTTGGGTGTGACTCCCACTTAGTAGGAAAAGTACCGGTTCCACAAAGCTTGAGTACTGCAATGAGTCCCCTAATACTAATAATGTCTAATACAATACTAATAATGTCTCTAAAAGAGACATTACCCAGCACCAAAACATCTACCAGCCAAAGGAGGTGTGAGCAAACACGTGAGTCCCACTGCCCAGGGATTGGAGCACACAAAAATACCTGGCATGATTCTCATTTTGANTTTGGATGGTCACAAAATTACTCCTTTCTCTGTGATTTCCTTTGCTGGTCCCCACTGTACCCCCATCACCTAGAACCAAGCAACACATTGACAACTGTCAACTTAAGCTCAGTACGGAAAATGCTCTGCTCCTGTGACAAAGGCTGACATGCTGGAAATAAATCTCACCAATGACAAGCTGAACCCAAAGGGACTAAGTGAAATATCAGACACATCAGATCAGACATTCCCCTTCCCCTTGAGAGCAATTCCAACTCCAACAGAAAAAGTCAGATGTTTTAAGTACAGGACATTGCTAGAGCCCTTGCCTAAGGCAGTTGCCAGGCCACGGACAAGACAGCCCTACCAGCAGCATACCCTCAGAGGAAATGCTGTGGCTACTGCTCAAACACTCTCCAGATACTTTGTCTCCACATAGCCAGTTTTTTTTTTCTTCTCAATGTGCTGAGAAGAAAGGGAAGCATGCATGGTGCATGTTCTGAGAAGAAAGGGAAGCATGTGTGCATGATGCATGTTCTCCCATGAGTAAACTGAGTGATGTATAAGAGGTCATTTTTAGAAAAGCCTAAGAGAAACAAAGATTAGATTCTGCATTCAAGTGTAGATAACTCCCATATCAGAAGAGTCTTTGTGAATGACACTGGAGGAGTATTTGCAGAAGCAAACACCTGTGGACCCAACTTCTAACATCTGCCTTTGCCTGGCTCAGCATCCCTCCCTGAGAAGTGAACCTCCTTAGCAGCCCTTGCCTGATGTTAGTCAGGCGGAATTAGAAGCAGAATAAACTCTTTCTCCCTTAAATTGCTTTATGTCAGGGTATTTGATCAGAGATACAAAATGAAACTAAAACAGTACATAGAGATAGAACTGGAAAAAAAATGCCTCAAGTACATGTAAGCAAATGTTTAGAGCAGAATTATGCTCAGTAAACAAAAGACGGAAACAACCCAGATNCCCATCAACAAACGAATGGACAAACCAAATGTGGTATAAACATAGAGCAGGATGTCATTTGGATGTATAAGGGTGAAATATTGGTGCATCTACAACACTGATAAACTTTAAAAACATGTTAAGTGGGCTGGACAGATGTAGCTTAAATGCTTTGGATACAGTGTGAGGAACTAAGCTCAGGTCCCCAAAACACGCATAAAGTTGGATGGATCTGTGATTCTGATGCTCCTACTGCAAGATGAGAAGTGGGGACAGGAGCTCCTCAGTCCTTGCCACACGCCAAAGCTTGCTGCTCAGCTAGCCTTGTATATATTTCAGGGAACACGACACTGCCTCAAAACACAAGGCAAAAGATGAAGACTGGCATCCAAGTTGTCCTCTGACTTCCATACCCACTTTCCGATGGCATATTCGCATGCACACACATACACCCATGAATACACACACACACATATATACACATTAAGTGAAGTAAGCATGCCATAGAAGAACAAGTAAGACTCTACTATTCCCTGGTCTTGGTCCTGATCCTGAGGAGATCACTTTGGCAGCCCGGTGGAGGAGTGTTGGCCATTGTCACATTTGCATTTTACTGAGCTCAGATTGTACCAAGATGGTGAGAAAGGGCAAATATGAAGGCAGAGAAAACAGTAAAATGCTGTCACCACTTCCAGGCACACAAGAAGAAAGAAGCATAAATGAAATAGAGTAGAAAAGGAGGAGAAAGAGTGAAGAAAAAGATTATAGAATATTTAGGGTAAGGTANAAGAGGTAAGACAATTCCCAGGTTCCTGACTTGAAAGACCAAACTAGCATGTGATATGAAAGGAAGCCACAAAGCGAGATCACACATCTTGAATGCTGCCTATTTATAGTTCATCTGCCTCCCCTAGCTCCTTCTGGGTGGGCTTTTTGATCTACAGGTTAATGACATGTTGGAGGTAGCACACACTGAAGATAATCTTGTCAATCCTCTCTCTTGGCCAGCTGCCTGAGTGGTTACCGGCATCTTGCAGGCTCAGTTCCTGGCCTATCACATTGTGGTGCTACATCCAACATAAGAACCACAGCGTGTCTCCACTCAGCTCTGTCAGGGATGGCTGAGGACCACGAACTCATTATTTTTCATACTTCATACCAGCCTGGTTCCCTCTGCATAGCTGACCCTAGCTCAGGAGCAATGGCAGTTTTGTGTTTGGTACCACCCTGGCAGTTTTGTGTTTGGTACCACCCTGACCGTGTCCTCTTGGATGCTCTGTTTGGTCCACATGCTCTTGAGGATCTCATTCCAGACTTCTGGATCACTCCACAATGTTTGCTTATTGAGGCTATTTTCTCCCTTCTCTTCCCTTGACTGTATAGGCTAGATGGCCTTTGGGTTACTTTACCTTTCTAATTCTTAGTTTTCTAAGCTTTAAAATGGTCCCAACTCTGATACTGTAGTCAGTTTTAAAGAAGATAAACACCAATGCTGCTTAGAATAACATCTGGAGCATGAGACGCTTCCATTACATGCTAGCAATGGTGATGGTGAGCATGAGGATGGGTATGATAGGGATGATAGTCCTGGTGATGACAGTGGTGCTCACTGTGGTGGTGATAAATATGATGGTGATGATGATGGACATGAAGATGATGGTGGTGATTAAAGGTGGTGGTGATGAATTTGATAATGATGGTGGATATGAAGACAATAATAGTGACGATGGTGCTGGATGTCATGGTGCTCATGACGGACATGAAGAGGATGATGGTAACGATGGTGATGATGGAGATGATGACTGCTACAGTTTGAGGGTAAAATGTACCCCTCAGGCTCATGTTTTAACACTTGATTTCTAGCTAATGCCACTCTTTTGAAAAGTTGTGGAAATTTTTAAATGGGGTCTAACTGCTAGAAATAGGGTAGGAAGCAGATGCATAGAGGCAGGGTTTATAGGTTATAGCCTGAGTCTAATTCCTGGCCTTTGAAGATATAATAAATAGTCACTTCAGGGTTCTGCCACTGTGGAACCATACTGCCGAGCCTTCTCCACCACGAGACTATACACCTTCAAACTGTGAACCAAAATAAATCGTTTTCCCTTAAGTTGTTGCTTGTCTGGTTTTTTGGTCACAGCAATAAGACAAGTAACTAGCACAATGATAACACACACACGATGTCTTCCTTTAGAGGACTCAATGGAGGTAGACCTCACCTCTGCTTTGAACTGGCTCTCAGGCTGTGCCTCTTGTATACAATTTTCTTGTCTGTGCTTCTATCTTCCCTAGATCCTTGATTCCACCTTCTCTTGCACCANCTGCCTTCCCAGCACTTACAGTANAAGTCAGGGCCTTCAGNTCAGAAAGCTTAGCACTAATCCAACCCATCACATTTATACCCTAAGTAAGGAAGATGAGGCTAACTGAAGTCTTTTATTTAGGATCACTGTCTCCTTTGGCTCCTCCGACATCACATTTATGGGTCAGAAATAAATACCCAAGATTTTTATCCTGTCCATAACGTGAAGCTGAATGTTGACGTGGGCCGAACAGACTCTCATGTCAATCCCTTCACACTTGCTACTCCTTGATCTAAGGCTCTCTTCCTCTACATATCTTCATGGCTCTGTCACTTTCACTCTTCTGATTACCTACACCCATGTCAGCTTGTCACAACAACCTTTCCTACTCATCCTCTGGAAACCCCCTTATGACCTGCTGTCTTCCACCAGGGCTTTGTGCCCTCTCCAAAGCTTACCACCACTTGCTATGCATCTCTTGACTTACTGGTAGCACTCCCCACGGGATGTTAATGCCATGACAGCAGGAAATGGTTTTCTGTTGTGTTCACTGCTCTATCCCTTTTGCCTCAGATGATGCCTGGCACACAGTGGCTATTGAATAAATAACTGTTCACTTGATCATTCAGTGGGAAAGTCAGTCCATTGTTTATGGGATGAATGCACGAGGCCTCACAAGATACACAACATCACAGAATACAGAGCAAATTAGGTAGATTACCACTCCCACCTACATATTGACTTTTCTAACTGTCATTAATTTATAAACAAGGCCTCCAGGCAAGAGATGTGTTNCATATGGCTGCCTGTGACTTGCAGAGGAGAATCCAGGGGATGTTCTCCCCTATAAAACAACTGGCTGACACATGACCCCCAGAGAAGCACAGGATAGGAAGGTTCTCTTCCTTGTGCTCAGCCCTGGGCTTCTGGATCCTTCCTGATCCAAAAGAGACATGACCACTGGAAGAGAATATGTTAGTGGGCCCACCTGTTTATTACAATCTGTAGGGCCATTATCCCATCCATCCCAACTTGGGACACACGCTGAGAAGAACATTGTTCCCTAAGAAAGGCTCCGCGGCTATTGTACCGAATCAAAAGCTGTCTCTTTGATTTTGTCAGATTGCAGGATAAATCAAGCCCACAGCTTTTTGTTTACCAAGAAACCACCTGTTTACCATTTGTAAAGGGACTTGATTGCCTCTGAGAAATCTCAGTGTGGAGCTGCAGCATTCTACACACTGCGGAAAAGGGAGAGGCACAGAAATCAGAGAAAAGACAAAGGAGGAAGTTAGGGGCTTTCAGGAAATTAGGTCTCCAGGAGACTCAGTGAAAACAATGGAAAGTATGACAAGCCAGGCCTTGCACTAAGCACACTGTCCACTGTATGTGCTAACCTTAGAAAACTTCTGCAATTATCTGTATTTTATACATTAAGGCACAGAGGCTCCGAGGTCCTATGACTTGTCCGAGCTTCCGTAGTCTACAAACTATAAACTTCAAGCCTAATTTTGTTCACTAACTATTGTACCTAGGCAAATCTGTTGGACTGTTCTTCCAGGCATTGTTCTAATACAGCTTCAGTCGGCTTTGATTTTGATAGTATCAGTGGGTGTCTGGGTTCCTTCCCAGACTCAGAAGAGAGATACAAGCACCAGGTCAGAAAACGGTAGACCGGCTTGTTTCCTACCATTCTCCTAACCATGCCCCAACTGTAGGAGACAAACTGAGCGGAACATTGCCTTCAGAACTGGATGTCACCATTGGGATCAGGTCACTACTGTGGCCTGGAAAGTTCCAATGAGTTGAATGAGTTTCCAGTCACCATGACAAAGGAGCACACTTTTCATTAAGTGTGTATGGTATTAAGGAGCAAAGCACTCAAATGACAAGAGCCTGCCTAGTATAGTGGCCATGGGCACAGCAGAATGCATAGCTAGGTGACTATGGAGCTCTACTGCTTATGTGAGGGACAGGGCTACCAGGTCCAAATGGAAGGTGACATCAAAGTGTAAGGTGACATCAGGCAATAACCCTAGCCAGTGATCCAGGATGTAGTGAGAAGGCCGAGCACGGAGATGGACCAGAGCGGAAGGCCACACAGAAACAGCAGGCTGGCTGGGGAACAGGCAGAAGCCTAGTAGGAAGAAAACAAGGTTGGTGGCAGGAAGCACTGGCCTGCAGGCCCAAGCTCCCTCAGGAAAAGCAGCTCCACTCAGCATCCTTTAACTCTTAATCACAGGTACTATGAACTCAGAACCAGGACACTGAGCTCCCTCTTGCTGGAAGCATTCAGGTGGCTGAGCCACAAACAGCCTGAGGCTGCCAGAAGACACAGGCCTGATCCAGAGAACAGAATCCCTCCTCCTATCCACGTGTGCCTGGGTTGGGTTGGATATAACCTGATGTGGAAAACTTCCCGTATTTAGACAAGACAGTTTAAGGGAATACTCTTGTTGTACAGTAGTCCTTCCTTCTCAAGCTGGTAGTCACTGACAAGGTACAGCATCTACAATGAGCACGGACTAACACNCAGCTCCTCCGTTGAGGTGGAACTAGAATGAAAGCATCACTGAAGTACCTGCAAACTTGGCTAGGAGGGTCCTTTACCTCTGTGTGTAATCCTCATCTCACCCTGGACTCCACAACACTATGAGCTGGCAGTCTGCTTTAAACTATTCTGTTTCAAGTCCTTATTCCAACGTCTTCTCCCTCCCAAACCAATCCCACAGTTCCACTTGCATCCTGGCAGCCCTCAAAGGGATGTCTTCTAGACAATGGTCCATCCGACTTGTCTCAAAGGATGCGGGGGTGGGGGGGGACTTGTTTCACCCCATTGACCACAAAGCACAGAGTTACCATTCTTTGAAATAACGACAACAAGCCTACTTATTAGTCAGAAGAAGGATGGTTGCCACATCTAAGTTATTCTTTTAGGGAAAACTTTCTCTTCTGTGTCAAGAAGCAACCAGTAAGTTCCCTGTAAAATCTGTTAAGAAGCCAGGCTGAAACCACGTGGACTGATCTGTCAAAGAGAAGAAAGGCCATCTGAAGTATTTCAAAGGAATGAGTTATCACTTCATTGTCATCTGATGCTAATCCAGCTCTATCACCCAAGATGGTTTTCTCTGACAGCCATGTCCCAGGGCAGGTTTAAAGCACATCTGAGAACTCCATCTTGCAAATTTCTTCTACAGCTACGCAGGGCTGCTGTCTTGTCAAAGAGAGAATAGGGAAATGCCATCTTTTCTGCCAGCCCATCCTTAGAGAGAAGTCCGCCTCGTTAATGACAAGGCCACTTAGTCATCTCTCAGAGAAAAATCTCCTGGCTATGGCAAAAAGACCCACCTACACCCCTCCTGCCTGCTCTGTGCTCCTGCTGACTGCCAGGTTCTATCCTTAGCCTGTCTGTGCCCATTTCAGAATGAGCTGTGATGTAGAAATCACTGGAAAGGCTTATGGCAAAGTCAAGAGGGTGGTGTCAATCTGCTGGTCTGGGGTGGGCGGAGCCAGAGTCCTTCACTGACTTATTGAGTAACCTCATGGCAGTGATTCTTAAATAGTATGGGTCACAGACTCTGTTGAGAAGTAGATGAAAACTATAGACCCTCTGCTTGTAGACCAAAGCCTAAAGCCTTTAATTTATTGGCTCTCCCCAAGCCCAAGACCTGCCTAGCACCCACTTTGTAGATCTCCAGAGGTCTACAGATGGATTTTGAGTTTCAGTGTTGAAGGAATAACCTAAGTGGGCTTACAAGTTCATATGCCTGGGAAGGAGGAGAACTATAGTTTAATTCTCATAATATCTAACTGGCCATGTTTTCCCTATGTTCCACCCCATAAAAACATCAGATGGTTGGGGCTAGAGCTCGGTTGATAGAATGTTCTCTCCAAGCATGCACAAGATTCTGAGTTTGATTCCCTAGAGCCACACAAACTGGTCATGGTGGCACATGCTTGTAATCCCAGCACTTGGGAGTGAGAGACAAGGCTTCCAACAGATAGAGATCATCCTGGCTATATAATGACTATGGGGATAGCTTAGGCTACAAGAGACCTTGTTTCAGAAAATAAAAATGAACTACCTTTTAATGGGGCCCCAAAGGTTCTATGGAACAATGATTTGGGGCAAACGAGGAAACAAGGTTTTGTGACCATTCTTTCATTCTTCCCTTACAGCTAAAACAGCTCTTCTGGCTTCAAAATGTTTGGAGAATTCTCTGGATTAACAGCTCACAAGACCCCTTCCACTGCTAATTTACCAGGACTCTAGATATGGCCAGGACAAAGAGATGAGCCAAGGACAGGTGGGTAGCTCCATGAAGGGGTCTGCCACAAGCTATTTTAGTTTCTTTTTCTTGTTGCTGTACACAACATGAAACAAGTTAAGGAAGCAAGGGATTATTTGGGCTTACAGTTCAAGGTGCTGCAGTCCATCGAGACAAGGAAGACAGAGAAGCACTTTGAATTGGCCTGTCATCTTGTGTCATCTGCAGTCAGGGAGCAGACAGAAAGCAGGGCTGTGCTATTAAACCCACTCTCAGGGTCCCACTTCTTCCATCAAGACTCTGCCTCCTATGGTCCCACAACTTTCCAAACCAGAGCTACCAGCTAGAAACCAAGTATTCAACACTTCAGCCTCTAGGTGGACATTTCACATGAAAACCATAACACAAGCATGCCTTGGATCTTGCCTGCATCCCAAGAGAATAAAGGTCCACAGTTAACACTGTAGCCCTGGGGTCGACTGGCTCCTGACAGAAATACCTGCAAATGATAGGAAGCAAAGCCAAGAAGAAAGCCCTTGTAGGAAAGGCAGGATGGAGTCTTCCTAGCTCTCACTTGCAAAGCTTCCAGTTCAGGGAGCTGAGCCTTGCAAAGTTCCAGGGGCACACGGGCGAATGCTCAAGGAAACAGCAGGCTGTTCCCGCCCCACTCAGTGTCACACTGTGTTANTGGAATTGTTCTGCTAACTTGCTAAATCGCTATAATTAAAACCGGGCTATTATCATTAATTATGATCTTCCGTCTTCTGATTGGTGGGTTGGAGCTTTCACCAAGTTTCAAGGAGCAAGAGTCCTATGTCATACAGGAAATATAGAGGAACTGAACTGTTCTGAGTTTGGAGCAATTGGCATGGTGGCATTGCNGGGCTCAGCAAATGTCCGTGTCCACAGAGCTTCCCTGTCCGCTCATCCAGACAGGACAGGCTCTCACCACCTCCTTCCTTCTCCATAGGCTGATCTGTGCTTTACAAAAGAGCAGGCTGGGCCTGGGAGGGCAGATGNGATTCCAAAGGCAAGGTTGGGAATAAAGAGTCCTATCCTGTATTTATGTCTGGGTGAAACTATGCCCGTTTCCCAGACTTCCGAGNTCCTTCACCTTCTCCAGGTCCAAATAGTCATCANCCTCTCAGCATTTCATNTCCCCTTGTCTTAAACCTCCAATTCCTGTTATTTCTACTCCCATCAATTTGGANAAATAATGGAGATCCATTTCCTCAACCCAGATGTCANAGGAGTCCTGGGAGACAGGAACACNATGTTTTGCTACACTCACCTATCCTGGTCCCCAGCTCTTTAGCAGCATGGTGGAGATTCATGTCTAATTAGTCTTTGTTATCCCTTTGATCAAAAAGTAGACATGGAAAAAGCAAACAAAAAACCAAAAAACCACTCTGGCTGGTGGCACTAGCCATGCCCATTTCCTCCCCAAAGAAGGAACAGAGGAAAAGGTGTCTTTAGCTAACAGCCCTTTGTCAGGTCTGAGGACAAATACACCTCAGGCCCATGCCAACAAAGCCAGAAGAAAAGAGCACTGAAGTTAGACCTCCATATAGCTCCCAACTGGTCCATCTTAGATGGGTTCTACAGCCCTTGATCTGGGTGTCACATTCACAACACATGAAAGTGACGGTTAGCTGATGGAGCACACTGGAGCACCGAGTTCAATGTCTGACCGAGGCTTAATGGAGTTNTCAAATTCTCATCGGAAGTCATCCTGGGATGACACGGTCNTGATGAAAGGAGAAGACTGCAGTTGGAGCATCCACNTTTCAAACAGGACAGCTCCCACATCTCAGCCAACTCTCTGACTCCCTCAGTGGACTGCTGCTGTTATTCTGTCCAGTGCTCTCCTTGGGCATTTCACCTGGTATGTTGCTGCCTAATGAACTTTTCTCCATTTAACTCTATCTCATTCATTTCTGTGGATCTGAAATCCAGGCAGGGCTTGGTGATGCTGTTCTTCCNTTCCATGTGGCAGTCACCAGGGTCATGAGGTAGCTTCACCCATCCAATTGTTCATTTTACCAAGATGTCCAGAAGTTTGGACTTAGCTGGGACCACTAACCAAAAGTGTCTCCCTGTCTGGGAATACTCAAATATCTCACATGGCTGTTGATTTCTGCTAAAGTAATTATCTTAGGAAGCCAAGAGAAAGCTGNATGGCTTTTTCTGACCTGGGTTCAAGGTCATGCAGGGTCACTTTTGTCATACACCATTGGTCAAAATAGCCACAAGCCTACTCAGATAGATTCCAGGAGACAAAGAATAGAGAGCCCACTGCCTCTCAATGAGAGGAATATCAAAGAGAAGTAGTGTCCATGTTACTAAACATCAACTCTGGGACCCTTATACAGACCCTGGTTCCATAGGTCCAGGGTTGGGCCTGGGTTTCTACATTTTAGCCAGCTCCCAAGTAATGCTGATCAATTACATTTTGAATAAGGAAGGTTTTGCAGAGCTATCATGTTGTATCTTCCATTGTATCACATAAATAAATAAAAAACAAATAAATAAGCCATGTCTCTTACTGTTTCTGTTTGTCTTAGTCTCTAGAAGCTTCATTTAAGTTAAAGTTGACCAGCCAATCTTTTCCCATCCTTCCAGGAAGGGCTACTATGTTCAAAGACCTTCATTTCAAAAAAACAACTCTCTGTGTTTGGATTTCACAAAGGAGTTCCAAAATGGCTACAGAGGGAGACCTTTGGCAAATGAAGATGTCAGGTCAGGCAATCAGAAGACCTTCTGGGTACTATTCCCCACCACAATATCCACTTTAGGTAGACACTGAGTCCAAAACAGACGGTTGTGAGAAGGAGACACACTAGAGGTTTACAGACAGTATCTGTGACTCAGCTAGTGACTAACCAATAAATATCGATACTGGGTTTCTGGTGATAAAATGTAGCTATCGTTATCCCTACGTATGAAGTTGGTCCTGGGGACATTGAGCACATGGTCCAATTTGTTTATTTGTTCNATAAAAAGGTGCCTTTTGTTTTAACTAATCACCAGTGTTAATGCAACTTTACTTANGAACACTTACTTGCTAGTTTGTGGAATTGTGCAATCTAGAGCAGGGGCCNAGGAGATNCAAGTCCCTAGGTGCAACNTGGCAGTTCTATAGTACTGATCATGTNCCATAAACTANTATCCTCATAAGACACAANATGAGAGCAGGCTTCACCCTGTGTCCAACTTTAAAGNCTGNCACTCAGCCTCTGATTCCACCCTCACAACNCAGAGGCTCATGGGTAGCAGTGGTCTTGAAATCTATACAGCAATTTGCCTGAAAGAAATCATTAAGCCTTTCTTTCAGNGTGCCTAATTAGCTCTNGTGCACTCTAATTTCATGGAAGTCAAACCTAAGGTGTCTGTGAATTCCTATTAATTTCCCCAAAAGAGCTTCCTCTNACCCACAATTTTTGAGTCTTTTACCCTCCATTCAAAAACCACTTTTAAAAAAATACTGTGTTAAGTGCAAGTTCCTATGACACTTCTTCATGATCAGAAAATTGTTCTGCTAAGCATGGTGGGTGGAATGCCAGAACACAGGAAGCAGAGGCTGGAGGATAGGGAGTTCAAGGCCATCCTTGGCCACATAGCAAGCTTGAGGCCAGCTTGAATCGCATGAAACCCTATCTTAAAAGAAACCAAAGAAAAGAAAGGAAAAGGGTGAAAAAAAGAGGGAAGGGTAGGGAAAAAAGGAAAGAGGCGGTCATTTCTNCAGCATTCAAGCACACGACTTCCGGCTTCTGGGAACTCACTGTTGGTGTAAAAGTAGATTTACACACCAGTTGTTTTGATTGAGACACTCTGTCAAGTGAATTCCTAAGGAGAGTCTCAATAAATCAAACCAATAAAAGTGAGTAGTTACAGCAGAATCAAAGATGGGGACATCCGTATCTCTAAACCGTCTGAAGACCATTGGGCAGGAGTTAATTTGAACCGAAAGATAACTTTGAATAGTAAATGAGTCTGGTGGCCTCCTTCCTGAAACGTCTGTCTTTNTTGCTTCATTAACATTTTAAAGCCCTGAATGGAACAAAATGTTTCCAGAGCCTTACAATGGCTTCTTTGCAGAGGGAAAAGAGAGAAACTGGAAGGAGATGATAGAAGAATAAAAGCAAGGCAGA
>LZPO01008421.1:31180-45466 GCA_001675575.1 Neotoma lepida | reverse complement strand
ATTTCTAGTTGTATTCATATTTCACTGTTTGTCTATACCACAATTTACTTTAGCTATTTTCAATAGTCAGTTACTTATTGACAGGCAACTAGGCTCATCTCATAATTTGACCATTGTGTGTAATGTCCCAATAAACAAATGGTAAACAAATATCTACATTGCATGCTGTTTTTTNAAAAATTCCTTTAGGTGTATATGAAGGAGTAGTATGGCTGTATTGTATGGTAGTTCCATTTCTAGTTTTTTGAGGAACTTCTATGGTAACTAAACTAATTTACAACACTACAAACAGTGTATAAGAATTCTTTGCCCCCTATATCTTTGCCAACATTATTTAAAATTTCTTTTAGTTGATTTTAAAGGTTAGTATACAAAGTAATGGACTTCATCATGTATACATATATATGTGTTTATATGTAGATATGTGTATGTATTATTTTTTGTGTCCTTAATAATAGATAATAGCCATTCTGACTGGATGAACTGAAATCTCAGTGTAGTTTTGATTTGCATTTTCCTAATAGCTAAAGACAGTGAATATTTTTCATATTACTGTTGGTCATTTTCACATTTTTGACAAGAACCTGCTCAGTTTAAATGCCCATTTGTTNATTGGATTGCTTTTCTTTTTGTGGCACTTGTGTTAAACTCACGACCTCATAATGCTAGGTAAGCACTCCGCTATGCATCAACATCCCCAGCCCTGCATGTTCCTTTGGCATTTTTTGAGTCCTTTATGCATTCTGGCTATTAATCTTCTGTCAAAAGAATAGCTGGCAAAGATTTTTCTCTCTGTTTTGGAGGCTGTCTTTGTTTCCTTTGCTGTGTAAGACCTTTCAAAGTTGATAGAATTCTATTTGTTGATTCAGGCTATTATTTTCTGAGCTAATGGAGTCTTATTCAGTAAGTTGCTTGCCATTGCTATACCTTAAAGTGTTTCCCTCTAGTATTTCAAAGTTTCATGCTTTACATTAAAAGTTGTTCTTTTTTTCTTTTATCCATTTGAGTTGATTTTTGTATAGGAAAGAGATAAGGATCTTTTACTAGGCATTTACTAGATTTACTAGGCACTTCAATTGGGACATCTTTTTTTTTCTTCTGAAGTATCTATATATATATATATTTACTTTTCATTTTATTTTTGTATGAAATTTTTTTATTCATTTTACATACAAAGCACAGTTCACCCTCCCCCAAGACCCTACCACCCTCTCTTCAACCCAGCACCCATCCACTCCCCAGAAAGGGTAAGGCCTCCTATGGGGAGTCAGAGAAGCCTGGCACATCAAGTTGAGCCAGGACCCAGCCCCTCCTCACAGCATCAAGGCTGAGCAAGGCATCCCACCATAGAGAATGGGCTCCAAAAAGCCAGCTCATGCACCAGGGATAGATTTTGGTCCCACTGCCAGGGGCCCCACAAAGAGACAAAGCCACACAACTGTCACCCACGTGCAGAGGGTCTAGTTTGGTCCCATGCAGGCTCCCCAGCTGTCGGTCCAGAGTCCTTGAGGTCTCAGGAGTTTAGGTCAGCTGTCTGTGGGTTTCCCGTCACGAACTTGACTTCCCTTGCTCATGTAAACCCTCCTCCCTCTCTTCGGCTNGACTCTCTGAGCTCGGCCAGTGCTTGGCTGTGGATCTCTGCCTCTGCTTCTATCAGTTACTGGATGCAGGTTCTACGATGACAATTAGGGTAGTCACCAATCTGATTACAGGAGAAGGCCAGTTCAGGAGCCCTTTCCACTATTGCTAGGAGTCTTAGCTGAGGTCCTCCATGTGAATTTGTGGGAATTTCTCTAGCACCAGGTTTCTCCCTAACCCCATAATGACTCCCTCTACCAAGATATCAAGATATCTCTTTCTTTGCTCTCTCCCAACTCACCCATCCCATTCCCTCATGTTCTCATTCCCCAACCCCTCTCCTCCTGTCTCTTATACACATCTAGATGTGTATAAGAGATGCCCTTTGATCTCTGATAACTAATGCAATAATTTCTGTCATTATAAAAAGCGGGATCATACATTTGCTATAGTTTTATTTTATTTTAACATTTTTTAACACTAATGTTTATTTTATTCTGAGGAAAGCTATAGATTTAAAAAGCTTGGAGCAAAAGATAAATATCAAGAGAATGGGTGCTAAGAACTAAATATTTGACAGTCGTCACCTAAAGAAAACATGAGGAATAGTGATAGGGGACCTGTCTCTTATACACATCTAGATGTGTATAAGAGACAGGGATTTGAGAGACAAACACCCCTGTGTAAACCATTTGTATGTTTTTGTAATTAACAACTTATGTCATATGTGAATATTTATTTTTATAATTTTTATGTAATTTCCTCTTTTACAATGGATCACGTTACTGCTGCTGCCCTTTCCTCCTCCTGCTTGTGCTTTTGCTCTTTTTAACATCCTACAATTTATCCNAACTCTTTCTCTTTGTCCTTTGGTCCCCTTAATTTTCATGTATATTTATTTATTCTCTTGCCTAAATGTCCTTTTATTCTCAAATGAGAGAGCCTGAATGTCTAAAACTTTTCTTCTGCCATGATTTCACTCCCCTGAGTGAGTCTANTATTTTTATTGAGATAATTAACACACAAAATAACTCCTTGGGCCAGTTTCTGTTTCATGTACTAACTTCTTTGTGTAAGGACTAGAAACTTTAGACTTCATCTGCTCATTGAACCACTAAGGAATTATCTTTAATGCCCTTTGATCTCTGATAACTAATGCAATAATTTCTGTCATTATAAAAAGCGGGATCATACATTTGCTATAGTTTTATTTTATTTTAACATTTTTTAACACTAATGTTTATTTTATTCTGAGGAAAGCTATAGATTTAAAAAGCTTGGAGCAAAAGATAAATATCAAGAGAATGGGTGCTAAGAACTAAATATTTGACAGTCGTCACCTAAAGAAAACATGAGGAATAGTGATAGGGAAGTGTTTGAGATGTAATTTACANAGGATACACTTCACAGATTTTAATACTCAGTTCAATGTATTTGACAGTTCTTTATATCGTGTAGTCATCAGACAACATAAAATATAGGATTTCTTAAATAGTCTTTAAATTTCTCATCTTTTTATATTCAGTTTCCACCTCTACCCCTTTACAGAAACAGCTGAATTGACTTTTCACCATAGCTTAACTTTATTATTGATTTTATATAAGTAGAACTAGACAACATATGGAATATGCACATATATGTATGTGCCTTTCATGAAACATGCTTTTAAAATTTATTTGTGCTGTTAAATGCATTAGTAATTTGTTCCTCCTTATTGTCGAGTAGTAGTTCACTAAATATTGTTAAAATTTTATTTGTGTTATATAGACACAATATCGAAAANATAGCATGATAAAGATAAAAACACAAATTATCCANATTTCAAACACTTAGATATAGGCAGCAGCTATTGATTTTTAGGTACATTTTATTACTTTTAAAAATAGCTCTTTTTTAATTTGAAAAAGACCATCATTCAGTTAAAAAAAAGATTGCTATATTTAGAGATTGCTATAGCAAGGGACTCAGCAACCATCAGTTGNAAATAGCAGGGGATGAAAAGCAGGTCTGCTGTGGAAGGGCTTTGTAGTAAAAGAACAAAAAAGATGTCAGATGCACTGGCTTGGGAAGGTGTGCAGGCTAAGTGAGACTGAGGTATCACGTGATTTGTTTGGGAAGCTTTNGACTTTCNTAAGTACGGAATTTAAGTACAGTGCAGGAGGGAGCCTCAAAGATGAGGGATCTCACAGTAGCTGACTAATACTTTCTTACTTTGGGCTGATTGCAGAGGAGGTTGGGGTTTGGGTTCCTGGATTGGTTGCTGCAGGATTTGTGCTTTGCTTTCCTAAGCTGATCATTATAGAAGTTGAGTCAGATTCTATCGTGTTTGTCCAGCCATTGTACAGTGTGCAGACTTTCAGCTGTATTTTTGTATGTTACAAATATATTGGAGACTTCCACATTCTAATGTTCACTATGGCATTATTCACAATAGCCAAGACGTGGAAACAACCTAAATTTCTATGAAGCAATTCATAGAATAAAGAAATTCATGAATAAAGAAAATGTGGTATATACATCTAATTTAATACTATAAGCTACAAAAGAATGAAATCTTGTAATTTCCAGCCCCATAGATGAAATTGGAAACCATCACATTNATTGATAGGTTAAGCACAGTTGTTTATTCCTAGTATAAAGCTTGGGAGGGGTCCTGGAGAATCTTGCAAGTTTCTACTTTCTCAGATCTGTGCTGTTTTCTTTATTTCCAAAGTTCTATGACCTTCCTTCTCCCTCAAGGACAGAGTGTTTCAATTTGAGAGAAGCTGCTATACAACAACTGATAATAAATATACTGTACCTTTGAAAAATCTGGAAGAGAGGATTTTGAATCTTTACCACAAAATTTAAATGGGGAAATAAGCATAGATAGTCAGATTTAAATAGAACTTACATAGTATATGCCTGTATTGAATCTTATTCCACTAATGCATTTTTGCAGATGTTTTGCCTTTTAGAAACATAGAAATGAAGCTCAAAGACACAAAGATAAAAATGGTTATGTATTAATTATTTTGCCATTTTATGTTCTTGAGAGTGGTGATTAAATTTTGTTATCAATTTGACTGGACTTAGGATCACCTAGTAGGCACAACTCAAGGCCTGTCTGTGAAGGTGCTTCCAGAGAAGTCTAACTGGGGAGGAAAGGCCCACTAAGAGTGTGGGTGGCACTATGCCGTGGGCTGGTATCCTAGACTAAATTAAAAGAGAAAAAGAAAAAGTGGGTAGGGTACCAGTATTCATTTCTCTCTGCTTCCTGTGCGGTATTTCATCACAGCAATGAGAAAGGTGACTATTACAATGAATTAAAGATGGAGCTAAACCTCCATTTTAATAAATAACTCATGATATTTAATCCAATATAACAAAGCTTTCCCAAACCNGTATCAAAATCCCTTTGTTAATGTCAGTCAGTCTTGGACTTTTTTTTTCCCCTTTCACGTGCTGGAGATGGAACTCAAGCTCTCATACATGCTCGATAAGTAAGTACTCTGCCACTCACCCACAACTTTAGCCTTTGAATGCTAATTTTTATCCAACAAATGCTTTTGCATATCTCTTTACCTTTAATAAGCTGTTCAACAAAGCCATATTTTTAATGCCATCTTTATATTCAGCAACTTCATTCTGGAATATTTATATGTAATTTTATAGTCTTTAAAAAGCTGTGACATACTTTTCAAAATTCTTTTGAGATTATAGAGTTAAGAATTATTAACTTTTTAAGTTTAAATGGGATAGATGCACTCCTCAGCAATAAGCAAAGGCAGGCAAGCAAGCCATGCTACTTTTGTATTTTTTAATTTAACATACCTTGGTAAAATTTCTGCTCCATAGATATCATGTGTTCTTGTCCAGAGTAGAGTTTATTAGATTTTACAGGAGAACAATTTTAACTGAAAAGAATTAAGTAGAAATTTAGTTTTAAATTATTATCTAGGATGCTGTTTGATCTCAGTGAGCAGTTTAGGAAAATGACATTTGAAATGCCTGTAAGGTATATGAAGAGAAATAAGAAGAGAGAAAGAAGCTAAAAGTTGTGTTGCTTGACTTTACTGTGAAAAGTTAAACCAGTATAATTTTTCTTTTTCTGCTTTCTGTCTTAACTTTTACAATAAAGTAGAAACTTACATTGATGTATTAGTAGGGTTCTCTACAGGAACAGAATCAACAGAGTGAATATGTATTACAAAGGGATTTACTAGATTGGCTTATAGGTATACATGGACTTGGTAGACTAATAGTGGCTGCCAGTGTGCTGGAGAGGCTGAGAACCCAGTAGTGGCACGGTCCACATGGCTGGATGTCTCAGCAGTCTCAATCTGGCATTGAAAGCCTGGAGAATTCTGGGAGCCCTTCTGGTCTTGGACAGCTGAGGAAGTTGGGTTCTGGTGACAGGGAAGAACGGCAACAGGACCGCAACGGGACAGATGCACTCATCAGCAAGAAGCAAAAGANGAAGCAAGCAAAGCTGCTTTTTCCTCAGACCTCTCGATATTCCAGCGGCCACTGGAAGTNGCTGCCTGCTTTAAGTGGGGGGAGGGGGGAGTCCTTCCTTCAGTTAACTCTTCCCAGAAACACTCTCATAGACCTGCCCAGAGGCATGCCCCTTAGTTAATTTCAGATCCAAGCAAACTGACAATGAGGATTCACCATTGCACTTTGCAAAGGTAATTATTATTTGATCTTCATATATTCAGGTATCTTTTCTTTGACTATCTTTTCTTTGACTGAATAGCTATCTTTTCTTTGACTCCTTAACAAATGGTATAATGTTGGTCTGGGATTTGGCGATTCTGATTCTCTGTATATTTGGTGAAAGAGCCCCATTGTTAGTATATAACCTAAGCCTAAGAAGCCATAGACAAAACCAGTTAGATATCTAAGTGCTTTGGGNAAGGAACCAAAAACTGGAAAGCTGAATTTTAGGGAAATTTATAGGATTTTGAACTCTCTATGCAAATTTTCATTTTTACTTATTTAGAGTGGTTCTTTGTAATTTCCGGACACAATGACAAAGTGGGTGCTTAAGAACTGATAAGGAGGGGGCTGGAGAGGTGGCTCAGAGGTTAAGAGCACTGACTGTTCTTCCAGAGATCCTGAGTTCAATTCCCAGCAACCACATGGTGGCACACACCATTTGTAATGAGATCTGGCGCCTTCTTCTGTTTACATAATAAATAAATCTTTAAAAAAAAAAAGAACTGATAAGGAGATATGAGAGAGACTCTGTTTTGGGAGAAGAGTTAATTTATGACACCCTATATAATAGGAAGCACTTTGGGCATATAATAGTTTACTAAGTATATTATCTAGTGAGCTTGCGCCTTTTGTTTTCTTGTGGAACCTCCAGTTCTGCCCTAATCTGGACGCTGGTCTAGGTATGTATATGTACCCATGTGCATGTGCCCATGCATATACAGGCTAGTAGTAGACATTGGTGTCTTCCACTATTGCTATCTATCTTATTTGTTAAGGTAGGGTCTCTGAGCTTGGATTTCACTGACTGACTATGTTGGCCAGAGAACCCTTAGGATACTTCTGTCACTGTCTCCCAGCACTAGCATTGTAGACACATGTTGCCATGTCTAGCTTGGCTTTTTAAGTGTGTCCTTATACTTACAGAGCAAGCCCTTTAATTACTGTGGCCTCTTCCTTGACCCCTTCAATTTTANTTTTGATTCCTCTAAAAGATAGTGCTAATATCATTGGTAACATAATTCCTATTCCAGAGGACTGCTGAGATAGACAAAGAAATTGAAAAGCAAAAAATCCTATATAACTAGTTAGACATCAAGGTTCTATACAAAATTTTATATGGAGAGGGCTGGGGAGTTGTCTCAGTCAGTAAAGAGCTTGCNTCACAAGCATGAGCACTTCAGTTCACACCCCTGGCACCCAAGTAAAGAGTCAGATTGTTGTCTGGCATCTGTAACCCCAATGCTGGGGAGCTAGGGTGGGGACAGGAGGATCCCTGGAGCTTATTGGCCAGGCAGTCGTTAGTCAGCAAGTTCCAGGTTCAGTCTCAGAAAGTAAAGTGGAGAAGTGATTGAGGAAGCAACCCAGTGTCCACTTCTGGTCTCCACACACATATGTGCACACACATGAACACATACACATGCACATACCACATANACATAAAGAGAAGAAATGATTTGGGATATTGTAATATGCATAAAAGTGGAGGGAGTAGTATTTAAATAAACTACATATATCTATTATTTTCTTCAGTTCTTACATTTTGTTACTTTTATTTCATCTATTGCTTTCTCCTTTTTTTCCAGACATTTAACTTTTTATAATGGGGGTATACTGAGTTAAAGAAGTTACATTTTGAAGTAGTTTCAGACTTTTAAAATGGTGGAGAAAATCAGAAAAATTCCATATGCCTAGTCTTTTGATTACAGTTCTGTTCTATCCTAGCAAATGTGATCTGCTCTGTTCCTGGTCCTAAATTGTTATAACAAAAATGAAGTTTTATTTTTTCACGAGCTTTTCCATTTTTAAGAATGTNTATAAAGCAGAGCCCTAAGAACTGTAGGCTCATACGCTTTGTCTGGTCTTTGGAGAGACAAATAAAGTAGAAAATGATCTGTTTTTGTTGGTATTAGTTCTAACTGATCCCTTTCTGCCATTTACGTAGAACTTAGTTGGCTTGACAATTCATATCTGGTTTTTTTTTCATCTCTCATGACAAGACTACAATAAACAGAACTTAATTTCTTTTTTTTTTTGGTTTGTCCAGACAGGGTTTCTCTGTGTAGCTTCTGTCTCTTATACACATCTAGATGTGTATAAGAGACAGGTATAGAGATGAATGATCAAAATAATTATGGGAATGTGTATGAACTGTCTCTTATACACATCTAGATGTGTATAAGAGACAGGTTCTGGCTGCCTCTGCCTCCAGAGTGCTGGGATTAAAGGCGTGCGCCGCTACCGCCGCCGCCGCCACCACCACCACCACCTGGCCAGAACTTAATTTCTTACAAAACTTGTTCTAATGCAAATGTATATCATCTAATAAAAAGTCATTTATTTTTACTGGGTATAGAGATGAATGATCAAAATAATTATGGGAATGTGTATGAAGGTACAAACATGCACGCAAAAACAAATATATACATAAACCTTGCTAACTAGACTAAATCATTAGCCTGTTGGGAGCTGATAATGGCAAATTAAGAAATGCTAAACAGGGAGGATATGTTTCACAGACCAGGTGAAGCCAAAGCCAATAAAGAGCATGTTTAGCACAATTCTTTTAGATTTATTTATTTTATGCTCAAGGGTGCCTGCATGTATGTCTGNATGCCATGTGTATGCAGTACCTAAGAAGGCCAGTAAAGGGCTTTGGATGCCCTNGAACTACACTTACAGACAGTTGTGAACCACCATGTGGGTTCTGGGAATTGAACCTGGATCCTCTGGAAGAGCAGCCAATGCTCTTAACTGTTGAGCCATCTCTCCAGCCTCTTAACATAATAGGTTTAAACAGTAAAAGGAGCAATGCTAATGGCATTTATTGAATACTTCCAGTCATTTACTGTGCTAAGTATTTCAGAAGAATTCTCTTTTGATTGTCAATCACANCCCTATGAGGTTACAACTGTTTTTACTTTTGTGAACCAGGTGAGGAAATAGAAGGTTAACGAGACTTACCTTAAGCCACATGACAGTAAGGGTAGTTTCATCTACCTTGAGAATTTAAGATCTCTATCAGGTCAAATTTGCCAGTAGTGTGACTTGTTTCAATTATGACTTGTAGTTTTGAATCAATTTCTGCTCATTTATCTGAAATCTTCCAGTTATATAAATAACTGGTTCTTATAGAGTATCTTAGCCTTTTCAGGCAGATCTTAGTTGCATCAGTTGACTGTGTGTAGAGCNTGCAAGAAGATTCATGCATAAAATCCTGTTGCTGTTAAATCTAGTCTTTTCTTGGGCTTTCTTTTTCTATAGCTCTCTGCTGCTACTACCCACGGGATCTTGAAATACCACTGTTGGGATTAGTGCTCTCCTGCCTGAAAAATACTTCACTCATAGCTTCTGTTTCAGTAGATGAGAATAATTTTCAGCGTCTAGCTTTCTATTTACTTCTATATTGATCTCTGTATCTTGTTGTTTTATAAATAAATATACTGCCATTTATTAAGGTAGCCCCATTGTGTAAGTCAATGTCCCTCCAAGATGTTCTCCTTTTTAAATATTTATTATGAATTTTTGTTATTATAAAATAAAAAATCTATTGTACTTTGGACATTGAATTTGAGCAGTGTACTAAAATAAGGGAAATGTTGGCAGTATGTAATGTCAGAATACTTTTGTATTTCTCTTGAAATTCTGCCTTTTTCTATCTGTCGTATTAGCATCAGGAACATGTAGAGTCAAAAAGAAAGATCTCACACTTTCCTCCTAAAGCACTCATCTGCTTCTTAGTTTTATACCATGGTTTGAGCTGACTTCTGTTGATAGGAACATATTGCCAGGAACAACTTAAGATGAGGTAATGTTAACTGAGCTTACACACACACACACACACACACACACACACACACACACACACACTTCTTTTAGTAATCTCTGCCAACTTTCTCCTTTTCCCCTTGTTCTCTCAACATTAACTGTTAGTTTCAGAGATCTTATGTCCATTTTTATTGTATCCTGGACTAAGTTATACTTTTATCATAACCAAATGTTCATGGTTTTTCCTACCCATATTTGAAAAATGAATCATCTTTATACATTCCATAGAAATTAATAAACTAATGCTTAAGGCTTTTAAAAATATTTGAAAAGTTTTATTCCTTGCAAACTTTGGTCAATGAGTTTGACTATATTTACCCCTTCCCCTCAGATGCACCCCGACTTCCCTACCCATCTATGGATGTTTGAATGAGAATGGCCACCATAGGTTCCTATGTTTGAATGCTTGGCTCCCAGTTAGTGGAACTGTTTGGGAAAAATTGTTGGGGGAGGTGTGTCACTGGGGATGGACTTTGAGGTTTCAAANGCCCACACCTGGCCCAATGTCTCTCTCTCTTTGCCTGCTGCCTGTGGATAAGGGTATAAAACTCTCAGCCACTACTCCAGGACCATACCTGCCTGCTTTCTACTATGATAGTCATGGAAACCCTCAACTAAATGCTTTTTTTTTAAATAGCTGCCTTGGTCATGGTGTCTCTTCACAGCAATAGAACAATAACTAAAACATAACCCAACATTGTGCTTTCTCTCTTTTTTTCCCCCACACATGGAGATGGGAGGAAGACATAAAATATCATCCCTAGCTGAGTATCATCACTATTGGCAGTTTAAAACCACTGGGAGAGGGAGAGTCAGTTGTTTTTAGTACTCCAAGTTTTTTGAGTATCAATGCTGTAAAAGTTGTAATGAACAATGTGGATCAGATTTTCTCCCTAATCTAATCTGATTCAGTTTATTCCAGAATGATCTTGAGAAGAAAGAGGGTTTTTANAAAAGGAGTATTTTGTTTGTATGGAATGACCTTTTTGTATAAATTCTCTCTTAAAGATCAGAAATACGAATATAGGCTTCTGTGAGACAGACTTGCTATTTGTTTAAAATTGAAATATAAGGTACAAGGATTTCTTGATCTCATCTACTCTCATTAGTGAAATGTTTGATTTTTATTTTGTCGTTTATTCAATTTAGTGAGTGATCTTGACCCTACCTCAAGTTGAAGTTCTGATTATATGATGCTTTTGAAAGCCATATCTGTCCCAATCTTAAATTCCTATGGGGCAAATCAGGTCACTCTTTCATCTTAAGAGAGAATTAGATAATTGAAAAGCTACATAGCCTTGAAGTTATCAGTCAAACTGTGTTGTGTTTCTGTAGTCTAGTGACCTCGGATAATTAATCAACCTTTCTAGGCCTCAATTTCTTCATAACACCACTACGACACCAGGCAATAAAAATCAATGAAAATTAAAAGAGATATTCCATGTGAAGTGTGGCTTTTTACCTCTCTTCCATTCTGTAGTCCAATTCCTCATTGTCTCGTTGGCATCTCCTTGTGCCTAGATTCATCCCCTCAGTTCCTCTTTCTGCCTGGAACTCCTGCTTAAGCTCTCTTGCCTAGCAATTGGCTGTTCAGTTTTTTATTAAACCAATCACAATGATACATCTTCACACAGTGTACAAATATTCCCGCAACAATTAAGTTGTAGAATGCCAGCATGTTAAATAGTGTAAAGAGGGAGAAATAGCCAGGAATAAAATGAAAGTTTCAGGCAAGTAGAGTTTAATTGGAAGTGCTGTAGTAGGTAGAGAGACAGAGTGGGTTTGATATCTAGAAAAGAAACTGTGGGTAAATAGGACAAATACCAAAGTTCAATTTTTGAAGGAGTCTAGAAATGTATGACCATGAGGTTGCATAAGACATTGGTATTAATTGGGGATGATTTGTCAAGGCGAGGGTGAAGGAAGAATAATGAATCCAAGGTGTATTATATATTGAAACAAGAATATTGAAGACACTCAAGTTGCTAATACGTCTCAGGACAGAGATATAAGACACATGATAAAATCATCTAAAATTGGAAAAGAAGAAACAACTAATAGCAGTAGAAACATTTTATACAGAGCTATCTGGNTGCAACAGATATTTTTTAATTCTTCAGTTCTGTGCCCTTTTATTGAGTAATAAAGCAAATAGAATTGAATATCCTTTAGGGGTTTATCTATGGATTGCTTGTTACAAATGTGACTGTATTTAAATTACTTCTCTAATATATAATGTGTTATGAGAGAAAGTATGAGATATAGACACATTTTAAATATAGTGCCTTTAATTTTGTAATTACAAATTTAATCACATTTATTTGTGCATGTGGAGGGCATCATGCAACATGGAGCTGGTTACTTTGTTCCACTGTTCAGGTCCTGGGCATTGGACTTAGGTTGTCAAGCTTGGTAGCAGGCATATTTACCTGCTGAGCCATCTCACTGGCTAAGTGAGTTAAATTTGAATTTAATTCCTTCATATTTTGAAAAAGTACTTCTCTGTTAAGTTTAAGTAGTATAAATTCATACTTAAATAATGTGTTCAATCAAAGGCATGTTTACAAATACTGCACTTATGAATCTTAGATGTTTTTGAAAATTATCAGTTACAAACTTTAAATAAGTTACTCACTATGTATGTTGGACTGTTATGACAAAATTCAATAGTTTTTTTAATACCCCTGGGGCTTTTATACTTCAAAGACAGAATCTCTGACCTTGAGTAGTTTATTATTAAGTAGTAGAGATTAACCTACATTCATAGGATGTTTAGTAAATTATTGGCATCTATAATATCTCTTCAGTTTTGTGTCAAAAATATGAGTGCTCATTATTTTCTGTCACTCTAGCATATACATATAGTGACAACCTCAAAGGTACTCAGTAAGAAAGAGTGATGGTAGTTATTGAGGATTTTTTTATGTTCCTTCATTAGTATGGAAAATTGAAATATTACCCCCNAATACAGAGATAATTATATATTGATTTAAAAATTATTCTAAGGATTTTATTTCACAGTAAAAACAGTTATAACTATTAATTTTTCTTAAAATATAATGTTTAAAGAAAATACTGCTTATATGCAGATGATATTGAACTTAAAAGTCCTAAATATTTAATCATAGCCCAAAGCTTAGTGAAGGACAGAAAATGAAAAACATAATCCCTGTTCATAAAGGAACCTGGAATTTATTTGGGGAGATCACAAAAGCACTCCAGTCATTCTTTAGTCACTGAATAAAAGCTAAGCTGAGCTACTGGTTTAGAATCTTGGCATATATTTCTTATAGCAGTGAACTGTAACCTGAGATTTGAGAGAGAGGAGTGGATGAATTGGTTACCTATAAAATAATACTAACAATTTGAGCCTCATTTCTTTGTCTGTATGTATAAATAGCTTTCCCACTAATATATTTTAGAAGATACACTTTTGCAGCCTCAGTCACAGAACAAACCTAAAAGTTCTTAGTCATGTAAACAAATCGGTTCTTGAACACTAAATTCTGATGGGATTTGTTGTCAGAGCTACAACAGAAACTAATGACATCAGCTCTAGTCTCCTAATAGAATTCTAACAGCTGTAACTCCTGCAGTTTTACATAAACATTAAAGTTTATTAATTTATTCTGCTTTTAGTGATGATTATATAAACCAATTACATTCCAAGGTAGTAATACAATTTTCCCTTACCAGATACTTTACATAATGGAAAATATGTTGTTGAATAACACTGAATACAACCTTTGTTTTGGGGTTTTTAAAAAAATTCAATGTATTTCAAAATTACAACTAAATATATAAATGGTGATTTCACCCTTATTGTATTAATCATTATTGCTATTATAGACAAGTTATTGATTTTTATTTATTTATTTTGTATCTAAACATTCTCTTTCTCTTCTTCCTGGAGACTTCTTNATTTAAAAGTTACTCATTCTGCAAATGTTTACTGCTGATATTCTAAACATACAATCTAAGCCAATGTATCATTTTTTTCTACTTTTCTTTTATTGAAAATAGTTCTTTATACAAAATATTCNGATTAGTTTCCCTTCCCACAACTCCCCTGAGACCCTTCCTACCTTATACTCATACTAGCAATTATTAGCTGAACTTTTATGTATTCTTTGGCAACTTCTTACATGCATATAATGAATTTTATTTCCTTTCACTCTTATC
>LZPO01008420.1:34367-52338 GCA_001675575.1 Neotoma lepida | reverse complement strand
GATCCTTGCTTATTTATTGTTACATCAAACAATGAAAAATTATGATTGTTTTTAAGAATAGAAACTGAACAAAAGAGCCACCATGATAATTCTTCTGTTTTTAATATTAATTCCAAAAAAAATGTTCATGAATTAGAGGAGTCCTTGTGAATCACTTCTCTGAATTTTTTACTTTTAAAGATCAGGGGGAAAATGAAAGTTTGAGAACCTGAGTTTTATTTCTATAGACATGATTCAGCTTCATGTCTCGAAATTCTTAGCAAACTTGGGACACATTTTTAACATATCCAACATGAATGTGAGAAATGCGAGCAAAGCATCTTATTGTAGAATGATATTTCCCTTGGATTCTGAAGTTGGTATGAATAGAGCTGTTAAATTCTACCAATTTAAGATGTGAGAGACTTGTCTATTATTAACAATCCAGTTCACCTTTTACAGGTCTCAGGAGAAACAGCCAGTTTCTTTCCACTTCCTGCATAAACAAGGGAAAGGCTGGAGAAGGGGAAAGTTTTAGAGGATCCAAAACTCAGTATCCTAACATGCTCCAGGTTCTAACTTACTAATTTAATCTGGGTAATACTGCATTTTATGCACATATTAATTTGATGATAAAATGGTAGGAATATAACCAGTCTGCCTCCTACTGAAATATTATACAGCTCTGATGTAAACAAAAATTTTGAATAACCACATCCTTATGATAGCATTGCCATCATGATGACCCATTTACATTTTAGCATTTTGTTGTTGCTGCCATTTGAGGGAAATGCAGGCATCTCTCTTTGCCTCTTCCTACTGTCCACACATTGACAGCAGGAAGAGTCTTGTCATTTCTTTCCATACATTTTTTTGAAAGTCTAATTTTGGCTGGGAAATTTAATAAAGTGTAAAAATCACCTCTACAACTTGTTTGAAAGGGTTCTGTGACATTAGAGAATGATGGTAAAAATCCTTTTAGGATAAATCTAAGAGTGTTGATGTGATTTACATGTCATACCATGGGTGTGGCAGTGGCTGATATAGTATTGGTTCTAAAATGTGATATTGAGTATTTATTATATGCTTATAGATTGGCATACATATACATATAATACATTAAAGCATATTTACATATGATATATTTATATAAATTGTAAAGTCACCCCTCTGCATCTAACTGTAGAATGCATTATCCAGTATTTTCTCTCCTTTGGGAAAGAGTTCCTTAGACAGTCTGAAATAATCTCTGGAATCATTCTCACACTTTAATTTTTGCCATTGACATCTAGGCTGCTTGGGTCTAGGGTAATCCAGTGACACGTTCAAATAATGCTTAGTAACAATTGTACTACAGTTATATTTCAAGTTCCATACCACATAAGTAAGTATTAGCAACTCAAGGAAAAGATGGTTTATACTGGCCCACTGTTTAAAGGTTNTGTACATCATAGAAGGGAGGTTATGGACCTGGGAGAGTGAAACAGCACATCCTATTATATCCATAATTAGGAAGAAAGAAAGATGAATTCTGNTGTTCAGCTTTCTTTGTCNCTTTCTCTTTATATTCAGGACAGGACACATAGGATGGTGTCATCTGCCTTCAAAGTGGGTATTTTCAGTTTTTCTCTGAAAAACTCTCTCAAAGACACCTCCAGAAATACTACAATTTTAAAATTTTAAAAANTTTTTTAGGACATCTTAAATTTGTCAAACTCATAATCAAAATTCACAGCACATATCAGAAATAGACAAACTAACATTTCCATGGGGAAGCAGATACATGAACAAAAATTGGAAATTGTCCATGGTCAAATCCAACATCCTTCCCCCTATCTCAGTTTTTCAGAACCACTAGAATTGGCTCTGGCTCCAGCTGCCTCAGGATGGACTTCTCTATCTGGGAATCAGATATTTTTAACAATTTTTCAACTTAAGCATTCTCTTGGCAACACTTTTTAAATTTACCCTCTCTACAGATTCAAGAGTTGAAGGAAACACGGGGACAGCTCCATAAAATATGCACAGTGGAGCCTAAATAGAACAATTGTGGCTAAATGATATCTGATGCTGTTTGCAAGGCTGGCAATTTTAGAGAAAATGCTGGAGAGAGACATGCTTTTCCAGAGGAAAGAACAAACTGTTCTTCTATCATTGATTATAAAGGCATGTTTAGAAGAAAAACAAGAAGTTTCTACTTGGTTTGTCAGACATAGATTATGTTAGATTCTAGAGCAGAGAGTGGTGTGGGCCAAAGTCCTGGTTCTATTGCTGACAGTTTAAAGGGCTCTAGGTAAGTGACTTGACCTCTCCTTGCTTCCGCATCTTTCTGAATAGGGAATATACCAGGAAATATAGTCACACCCCATACACCCTGTTGAAACTTACCAAGCATGTGGGGCTTCAATTTCACAGTGTTACAAGAATTCAGAGAGTGGATGGAAGGTAATATCTTTAGATAAATGTATGGCTACAATTGTGCTCACTAAAATATTTTGTTGAAATATTTCCCCCTTTTTCAGTATTGTTGGTGTTGGGTTGAATCACATATATCAAAATTCCATATAGCCAGTCCCCAAGTCTTTAAAAAATAGGTGAACTGATTGGGGTGAATCATCCAAGGGAAAAGTCCTATGACATTTTTTTGGAGACAAACTACAGCACCATGCCACTAGTTCACAGGTGACATTTGTCATATTATGTGTGGTATTTTTCTTCACCAAACATGAAATCATAGTAATTCAGAATCACCTAGAGCCCACTGTGAATATTTTGCTCTGCTTTTCAGTATTTTTCTTAGCTTAATTTAAAAAAAAGAATTATGATTTATTTCGTCTTCTACTTTCTCTTTTAATGATGAGAAATCTTTTTCTTTATTCAGCTATTATTTATTTTAATAATTTCTTTAAATATAATTACATCACTTCCCTTTTTTCCCTCTAGCACCTCCCATGTCCCCTCAGTCCAACCTGTCCCAGGCCCTCCTACATGTTTCGCTGGCAGGCAGGGCGGAGGCAGGACTGGTCCAGCCAGTCTCTCCCTGGGGCTGAGCGGGATGGTGACTGTTGATGACCCAGACCTCCCCTGTCTACTGGAGAGAAACACACTGAGTGGGGAGCCTTGTCAAAGCAGGAACTCACTTTATTGCATCAGGCAAGGACTTATATAGGATGGAGTGAAGGGTAAGGAGCCTTGGGGTGACATGGGATGATATTTTCCATGAAAGCAGTAGCTAGGTAGAGGCAGTCCTGGGGTCAGGCTATGCTGAGTCGTTCACTCCTAAGTGGGAGTCATGGTCCAAAGACAGGTCACCAAACTCAAGTTAGGCTCAGGAAGTTACACTGGGCCTCACACTCGGGCTTTACGAGGCCCAACATCTCCCCCTTTTGTTTTTTGTAAGACATGGCCCCTATCTTAGGTTGTCCCCCACTTGGAGATCTTACCCATCATTGAGTACCAGGTNTCATGGAATGGGGGCAGGAGGGGATTGCTCCACGACCTGTCTTAGGTCATCTCAGCCCGGCTGAGAGCTTACCCATCATTGGTCAAATGGAGAGCAAAAGAAGGGTGCTCATAGGAGGGTACCCAGTGATGTGAGGGACCAGACTCCTGAGTGGCTAGCCTTTGGTAGTATACCTTGACCTGGTTTACCTTGATTACCTCTAATCTTTGGTGGATAAATTGTGTGATCTTATTGAATACACAAGGCCCAATGGTAAGAAGGAGAATAAGGAGAAGGAAGGGTCCAAGGAGGGGAAGGAAGTAGGGTAAAAGCCNGTGGAGGCCTGTCCACANNGGGTTGTCTTGAAGGTCTCTNNNCCTCNTCTCCAGGTCTTCCTGGAGCCTCTTTATCTTATCTTGGACAATTTCCAACTTATTAGCATAGAAGCAGTATTTTTCCTGTAAAAACAACGAAAGAGCCCCTTTTTCTGCAGTTTAGTAGATCTAACCGCTTCCTATTTTGGAGGACTACTTCAGCCAGAGAATCTAACTGACTCTGTAGGTCAAGAATGGTGTTGGAAATAGCCTTTACATCATCAATCAATTGAAGATAATTTTCTAAAAAGATGTGAGGACAGGCTGATCTCTGTGGTCCCTGTGGTCACACCTGTAGTTACTCCCAGCCCAACAAGGCAGGGTATCATTTGGGTGGCTCTTTTAGACCTACCTCCTATGTAATCAAAGGAGGGCCCGGGAACAGCTTTGTCCCCAGGAATAATGTCTATATCGGGGATGAGAATGGCAGGGGTGCAAAGGCCTGTCCAATTATTAGGGCAGAAATTATAAGCNATTCACCCTCTACAAATGAAGACCATCCCAGAAGGCACGCATATTTGAGTACTAGGTATGGTCATATTTATAACACAAGAAAAAGAGGAGATAAAGCTAGAATTATCTAGCTAGAATTATCAGGGGAGGAGTTAGAGGAAAATATGGGAAAGAGTTGAACAGTAAGGGGAAGGGCAGCAGAACAATTTAGCATATTTGTTTGGGNAAAATTAAAGATAAAATTGCTCACTAAGGCCAGAGGTCTAGGGTTCCCACTGTAAGCAAAGCCAACAGTCTTCTGCAAGGGAAGGGTTTGTTTAATTAAGCATGGACAAAACAACCTCAAGTAAGGATTCTATCTGGGGGTCTAATACAAGGTTTCCCCTAAATCAGGAAGGGCAAGAGGGTGATAGTTTAACTCTGGGAACTGAGCCNGAATTNCTTGTTTAATTCTTTGTTCCACTCTTTTTTCTCTAAGCTTATCCTAGATCCTGCTGCCATTAGAGTAGCCGATAAGGGGGGGGGTGAGATTCCATCAAATGTGTTCCCCTGGTATTCCAAAACAGGGGGAGGAGGCAAGCCCCATGTCTCCAGATATACTTCCAGCACCCGCACCTGAGACCCAATTATGCGTGGCAACCCAATATGCTTTATTATCAGACTGGCAAATGCAAGTATGCACCACAGCATAGCAAGTTGAATGCATAGTTTGATAAAAATGAGTGCATGTGCAGGGTCCTGGCCTGTCGTTTATCATGGGTATAATTTTTGGCTTTTCTATACAAACCCACTTGTTGGACATGGAGGACAGGGATCCAGAGGTATTGATTATATTATAGGCAGTTTTAGTACCACAATCCAACTGACTGCCCGCTAAAAGGTGAAACCTTATATGTTCCCCCACTGCAGTCACAGTCGCAANGCCTTCCCATCCTCTTGGCCAGGATTTCTCTGACTTCATGTGAGTTACCAAATCTTCCATCACTGGGTGGGACCATTGACATCAGCATCAGGGCAAATGGCAGCCTCCACATTCTTATTTGTTTTTGAGAGAGAAAGAGAAAGACTATCTTCAGGGGTGTGACACTCCCTGGAATCATTATTATTATTGTCCCCATGTTGGGGTAAGTATTTGAGGTCTCTGGATGGTATGCAGATGGGTCTCTTTTCATTTTGAGGAAAGACACATCTGAACCCTTTTCGTGCAGTGAGGAGTGGGTCTGGCCCTCCCCAGGCCCCGGTCAAGGAGTCCCTCCACTTGACCCAGATGGTACTGTAGGTAACTGATGAGGACCAATGTTTTTGAAAAGGAGACAAATATTTATCTTCCTTAGAAGAATTTAAAATATTTAAGGTTAATAATGCCTTTCTTAGTTGATCATGTGGGGGTAGAGACTCCCCCTTTTGTTTTTCTAAGTGCGATTTAAGTGCTTGGTTGAATCTTTCCATGAACGCCTGACCCCTAGAATTACAGGGGATGCCAGTAAAATGAGAAATTTTCCAGGTTTTTAGGAAATCTGTGAAGGCTTTGCCAATAAAGCATGGGCCATTATCTGTTTTGATTTGGCTGAGTAAACCAAGGGTGGCAAAGCATTNAAGCATATGACTAATAGCATGCTTGGATTTTTCCCCCCAGCATGAGTGGATGCCCACACAGGAGAAGGTATCCATGGAAAGAAAAATATATTTAAGTTTTCCAAATGGGGAATAGTGTGTGACATCAATCTGCCAGAGATGACTGGGGCAAAGCCCTCAGGGATTGCTCCCCATCTTTTGGGATGGGGACAAGACTTACAGGTCCAGACAATTTTTTTGAGGTGTTTAACCGGTACCTGTGGAAATTTATATTTCAGGCCTCTCCAGTTAACATGGGTCAGTAGGTGGAAATCTGTAGCCTCAGTAACAGTATTACATTGAGGCAGAGAAGCCAGATGGTCAGCCAGCTGATTTTCTTTGGAAAGAAATCCCAGCAAATTTTGGTGGCATCTAAGATGTTGTAAATAAATGAGATTGAGTCTCTGTTTAAGTAAGGAGTGAGCCTGAATCATAAGAGGAGAAATAAGGTTGGAATCTAATTTAATATGGGCTTCAACCAGGTTGGGCAAAAGATTTACAACATACAGGCTATCAGAAAATAGATTAAATGGCTCTGATAAGGCATCTAGTTCCATAACACTGGCAAACAGTTCCTTAAACTGTGCGGATCCCTCCACCTCATAGGAGATTGTTCTTATAGGTGTGGGTTCCTCCCCTCCATCAGAGGTGTGGGAATATGACTAGGGAGGCCCCCAAACACCCCCCGGTTAGTAAACATTGTAAGAAAATTGGGGTTGGGGTGAGGCAAAAGGATTCTAGGGGGCCTCCACTCCAGATGGNNGAAGGAACTCATCCATTTATAAAGGCCATAATGGCAATCATTTTTTTCCAAGAACCCCTCAAGGGCTATGGCCATTTTATTGTTATCTCTTTGAAGCCAAGTAAAGTCAGTAATTTTAAATGGAACAATAAGGGAATGAGGTTCTTTGCCAAATATCCTGACAGAAATATCCCTGCCCTTAATAATGCAATCAGCTACCTGATTGGTCAGGGAGTAAACCCTGGGAGCTCCACCCAGTGAGAGATGAACCCAATGAATGGGGTCCCCCTCTTGTGCTAACAGCGTGGTGCNTAAGGTTTCCCCAGAAAAGATGCACAGATAGAGAGGCAGGCCAGGATCTGACCTCCTTAGGGCCACTGTATTAATGGCTTGTTGGACCTGATGTAAGGTTTGTAAATGGTGGGAGGATAAGGTAACTTGGAATGAAAGATCGAGGCCCTTTAGGAGTTCATTCAGCAGGGTCAGCTGTTCTGTGGGCACAGAGATCCATGGCCTCAGCCAATTTATCTCTCCCAGCATCTTCTGAAGCTGAGTTAAGGTATAGGTCTCTTGTATATGGAGTTGAGGTTTGGTAGGGGAAACCAAGTCAAGGGACAAAGTGGAGCCCAAAATTTTAAAGGGCGGGATAGACTGAATCTTTTCTGGAGCCTCCTTGAAATTATTTTTCTTTAAAATAGCCAGGCAATCAGTTGTAAGGCCCTNAAGTCCTGATGGAGTGGGGCTTCCCAAAATAATATCATCCATATAAATATAAAATAAAATGTTGGAACACCTCATTAAGGAGGAAAAAATATGGGACGTAAAATATTGATACATGGGGGAGCTATTGGCCATTCATTGGGGTAATATGGTCCATTCAAACTTTAATCNGGGCCCCTGAAATTGATTGAGGGCAGGAAGAATACAAACTTCTCTGTGTCCTCTGGGTATAATGGGATAGAAAAGAAGCAATCGTTAATATCAATAATGGTGAGGTAATAGGTGTTAAGAATGGCAGCTATCCAGGGAAGTNCCCTCTGGGGGGTCCCAAACAGGATCATTCTTTCATTAATTTTTCTTAAATCATGTAGGAATCTCCAGCCTTCTTTATAACAAAAACCGGAGAATTCCAGGGACTGGTGGATGGCNGGACATGCCCCAAAAACAATTGTTGTTTAACCAGGACATCAAGCTGTTGCAATTTAAAGGAAGGTAAAGGCCACTGCTGGACCCATACAGGCTCCCCAGGTGTCCACTGAATCTTTGGCACTGGGGGGGGGGCAAGCAGTGGCCCTTAGGATTGGGGGTGAACCTGGGAGGAGAAGTGTTGCCTGAAGGTCTTTCAAAATAGGGATCATCTNGATAATTTTGGCAGCACTGACACCCCTGCTCAAATTGTTGTTCGTATTCTTCCTGATCCATAACATTAGTTATAAAGGCCTCAGCTTCCCTCAGTACGTCCTGCCCAAGCAAGTTATCTNTAATGTTTGACATCACCAGAGGGCATATTTCTCTACGGCTCCCATCCAGGTCCAATCAGCCAATCAGCAGTCTCCCAGGATCTTGACTGTCTGCCTAACCGCTGTACCTGTGGCCCACAGACAAGAGTCCAAGATAGGGGAACTTCCTCCTTGTAGATGATGGTACTATCGGCCCCTGTATCAATGATAAATTTAAACTCCTTGCCATTAATTGATAGTCTCATCTTGAGTCTGACTCCAGGGACCACTGGAACAGTCCAATGGGCCTTAACCACCTTCTCCTCATTTAACAGGGCTGGGTGNGTCCCTGAGGCAGTTTAAAGTCTCTCNTTGGAGGTTGTACTTGGATTTGCAATCTTTGGCCCAATGGAAACCTTTTTTTGCATCTGGGACAGGGGGTACGAGGTGTACCTGGCTGGGAAGGGGGCTTCCGGGAGCCTTTGGTTATATTGGGACATTCCTTTTTAAAGTGGCCCTCTTCACNGCAACCAAAGCAGGTGCATTTTCCTCCCATGGTGGCCTGTTTTAAAGCATGTACCAGGGTGGCCATCTCCTCTCTATGAGCTGCCTGCATCGCCACTGCCATCACCTGGCCCTGATGGGTCGTGGGCCCAACAACCTTAGATGCAACAATCCACCGGCTTACGTCCTGGTCCCTGAGCCCAGCACAGGCCACCTTGTGGTCAGTGTTCGTGCCATCCCAGACCAGCATTTTAACAAATTTGTCCCGCAACTCCCCTGGTAGGAACTTTCTTTGGAGACTCTTATTTACTCTTTTTACAAATGTGGGTAGGTCCTCATTAGCCTTTTGGGTGATACCAGACACGGGTGCCTCAGTGGGGCCCTCTTCCAGCTTTTTCCAGGCTGCAATCCCTAGGNCTCAAACCTGATCCTGGTATGGTGCAGGAAGGGCGGACTGCTGCAAGCCTGTGGAATACTGGTCAGAAGTCCCAGCAAGCATCCCAAAAGTGATGGATTTAGGGGTTGGCTGTCTGGTTTCTCTCCACTTGGAGGTGACACTCCTTGTGAAAAAAGGCATTCTACTTAAGATAAAACCGGCCAGAGAGTACTGCCTTAGCGAGATTTCTCCAATCTCAAGTNGTGAAGGCCTGGTGGGCCAGGCCCAGGAGAATTGTCTCAGCCCAGGGCAAGTTGGGCCCATCCTCCGAGACTGCCTTCTTTAGGTCTTTGAGATGGCTAGCCCCCCACGGATACCAGGCAAGGGGACGGTTGCCTCCAGGATTAACGTTAACTGGAAAGAGGCTGAGTGTGGTCTCCTGGGGTCACCCCTCCACAGGGTAAGGAGNGGGTCCCGAGGGAGGAAGGAAGGGGTTAATGGAGGGGAGCCAAAGAAGAGGCTTTGAGGAGGGTGGTAGAAGATCCCCAGAGGGCCATGGAGCAGCATCATAAGAGTCAAGAGAGGAATACAGGGAGTTAGGTGGGTTAGTTGGCCCTTGGGTCACCTGATTAGGGGGCTTCTTATCCCCTTTAGGTGGACTCTGTATATTTTTAATCTCATTTGGCCTCTCCTGGCTTTCCTCCTAAAGGGCAGTCCCTTCGGCTTAGAGGGCCTGGGTGGAAAACAGGCCATGGGGATAGCCACCAAAGGGGGAATTGGCCCTTTTTCGATCTGGGCTCTATAAATCAGGGCCTCAACCTGATCCCACATGTCCCAGTCAAAGAGATTGCCAGCTGGCAGCCGTGGGGCGAGTTTAATAAGATATGTCCAGGTCTGAAGTGCTTGGCTATCAGTGAGGTTAAGGCCCCTACTTTTCAACAATACTTGCAGGGACTCTAAGGCAGGGTTTTCTTTAGAAGAAGACTGCCCCATATCTTATGGGGTACACTCATCTACAGACCGATTGGCCCATCAGCATTCTTCCGCNGAAGAAATTGTTCCTCACACGGGGCACCAGTCTGTCGCTTTNGCCAGCAGGTAGNGTGGAGGCAGGTCCAGTCCAGCTGGTCTCTCCCTGGAGCTGAGCGGGATGGTGACTGTAGATGACCCAGACCTCCCCTGTCCACNGGAGAGAAACACACTAAATCAGGAGCCTTGTCAAAGTAGGAACTGGCTTTATTGCATCAGGTAAGGACTTACATAGGATGGAGTGAAGGGGAAGGATCCTTGGGGTGACGTGTGATGGGGTAAGGGTTGAGGGTCAATGATATTTTTCCATGAAAGCAGTAGCTAGGTAGAGGCGGTCTTGGGGTCAGGCTGTTCTGAGTCACTCCTAAGTGGGAGTCATGGTCCAAAGACAGGTCACCAAACTCAAGTTAGACTCAGGAAGTTACACTCACGCCCTGGCCTTATGAGGCCCAACACCCTCTCACTCTCAAGTTGATAACCTCTCTTCCTTTGATTATTCTTGTTATCCTAACACACACACAACCTGCTGGGTTTGTTTCTGTTGTTTGTGTGTATATGGTTTTAAGTTGACCACTTTCTATTGAATAACCAATTAGGGGCTCATCCCGTGAGAGGATAATTCTTCCTCTGTCCATAGTTATTACTTGCCTGCAGTTCTTTATTTAGGGGAGGGACCCCTAGAAATTTTTCCCCTTCCACATTGGCATGTCTGTTGATATTGTCAATGTATATAATACATATAAATGTGTGTGTATACATATATAGCCTAAGGGAAGTTATGCCACTTGGGCTGACAACACTCATATGAACCATGAACTAACAAAACCCATAGAATGAGTCATGAGAAGTTTTTCAAGTGGTTGGTCAGGGCAGTTAAAGTGGCTCCCCAAACAATGTAGGCTATTGTCTGTTGTCCTTAGTTGCTTCCCAGAGGGTGAAGGTCAGTCATTATTGCAGAAAACGCCAAACTTAGGACACAGGACTCAAATGACTCTTAACTACATTCTAACTCTTGTCCTTATACCCACAGATAAGTTTAACTGTCACCCCTTATTAAAGAGCTTTCTCTTTACAGTAAAAGGATATCATTACTAAAAACCACAGCTGGATACAATGCAGAGCAATGAATCATGAGGAGCCCAGCCCCAGTGGATACATCTGCAACACAGCTCCTGCATCTATGGCTTAGGGAACATCATGGAAGTGGAAGAGGAAAGATTGTAAGAGCCAAAATACCAGGAAGTCTTTTGTGATTTTGAAGAAGCGCTCTGAAGACCATTTCTTCTAGAAATAGCTACATAAACAAGACCTTCACAATGACAACTTCAATCTTCAAATATTTCCTTAAAATTTAATCTTCTTTCTAATGTTATGGTATTATTCAAACAGTATTATAATAAACTTAACATGCATGACTTTTGTAAATTTAGTCTGAATCCTAGTTTAAATCTATGTAAATATACTATGAAATATAGTATGGTAACCACAAATTCACCCAAAGCAACTATAATGTAGCAAGAAATATTAATATTATTTCTTTGTTCTCATTATTAAGGAAGAACTACAATTAAGAAATATGGATTAAAATGCAGACCCACAACCAAACATTAGGCAGAGCTTNGTGAATCCTGCAGAAGAAGGGAANAAAGGATTGTAGGAGCCAGAGGGTCAAAGACACTACAAGAAAACGCACATAGTCAACTAACCTGGGCTCATAGAGGTTCACAGAGACTGAACCAACAACCAGGGTGCCTGCATGGGACTGACCTAGGCCCTCTGCATAAGTGTTATAGTTGTGTAACTTGGTCCTCTTGTGAGACTCCTAACAGTGGGAGCAGGAGCTGTCTCTGACTCTTTTACTGGACTTTGGGACCCTTATTCCTCATATTAAGGCTGGATTGCCTTGCCCAGCATTAATATGAGAGGAGGTGCTTAGTCTTATGGCTACTTGATATGCCATGTTTTGTTGATATCCATGGAACACCTAACTTTTCCTGAGCAGAAATGGAGAAGGAGTGGATTGGGGGTGGGAACAGAGGGAGGGTATGGGGGAAGGGCTAGGAAGAGAGGAGGGAGGGGAAACACATACATACATACATACTTACATACATACATACATACATATAAACATAAAAAAGATGGTTTAGCTGCAGGTTTAACTGTTGACTAAAAGAGGGATCAAAAGATTCCAGGGTTCTGAGAACACTTCAGAATNTGAAGGACCCAGTATCATTTTAGAGCAGCGAGAGACAGAAAATACCAACACCTGAGCCTGCCATCCTGTGCTGAAAGACTGGAAATTCTTTTACTACAGAAATTTGAAAGCCATGTCACATTATGATTGTCAAAATGGCAGCATGGTTACAAGTGGTTATTGCAAACCACTTGTAATAAGTTATATGTAAAGAGACAAAAAAAGATAACAAATGTCATTCTTCATAGATTGTAAATATTTATACATTCTCTAAATGATGACCCTCCACACCTTAGATAGAATAGATAGATAGATAGATAGATAGATAGATAGATAGATAGATAGATAGATAGATAGATAGACAGACAGACAGACAGATAGATAGATATGTAGGTAGATAGATAGATATGTAGATAGATGATAGATAGATAGATAGATAGATAGATAGATAGATAGTAGTCTTGGGGAGATGGATATCTAGTAGTCTTGGGGAGATCAGTAGATAAAATGTTTGCCATGCCAATGTGAGGGTTTGAGTTTAGCCCTTAGAATTCGTTTAAAAGAGCTGGGCACATACTTGTGTTCATAATCCCAATACTGGGGAGGAGAACCAGAGGTGGATCTCACAAACTTTCTGGCCAGCTAGCCTAGCCTGTTTGAAGATTCCAGGCTTGTGAGAGACTGCCTCAACAAAGAAAAGGTAGACAGAAACTAAATAGAGACATCTCAGATTATCCACTATCCTCAACACATGCACACACAGATACTCATGTGCATATACATGAACACACATATAAACACATATACACACACATTTGAATATGCACAAAATAGATATCTAATAAACAATAAGGAAAAATAGAACTGATGAAAAAGCAAAATGCTTCACTTTTACTTATCAATTAAGAAGTTTAGGAGCATGAATTTCAGAATCTCACAGAATCAATTGGAAACAGTTGGATTTATGGAGAAGTAGATTGCTAAAATAATTTATTAAGATGAAAATTACAAAACACAAAATTAATCACTTCAAAGTATGCAGTTTAATGGCATTTAATATTCACTGTGTCTCTAAATGTTTCTCTAGTTTGAAACTATTTACATGGCTCCAGAGTAAAATTACCTTGTATAAACATTTTTCTTCCTTTATCCATCCTCATAGTCCCTTGCTACTACCTATCTGTATTCTGTCTTTATAGCTTTGTCATTTCTATATATGTCATATAAATTATAACATTTAACAGGTAACACATCATGTTTCTTTGGTTTTAGTACAATGTGTTGAGAGTTCATTCACATTATAGCGTAACTCAGTATTTAATCATTGTTATTCATTGAAAAATACCTCATTTTGTTTGTTGCTTTAGTTACTTCGCTTCACCTTATGACCAAGAGTCTGGTTAAATGTAATTTACAAGAAGAAGGCTTTATTTTGCTTTATGCCTTGAGAGAATAATGTTTTTAATGGCAGGGAAGGGAGGATAAAGTTAGTGGAAGAAAGAAATTCGTCTTGGTGAAACAGGAAATAAAGAAAGAGGANTGCACTTACCATGTAGGTTGGTTACCTACCAGAACTAGATGCAAGACCCTGTTGCTAAAGACACCATATCCTTTGATTGTAGGATGAAGAGGATCCCAATAGGAACAAGATGGAATTTCCACCCTGATGGCTAGCTCACATAAACTCCAGAGGTTGCTATCAGGCTATGAAGGGAGAATTGTCATCAAAAGTTTTACTCAACTATGGACACTACAGGCTATCCTATCAACTGGCCAGGCAAGAACAGTCCTATGGTTTAACCATTTTCTGATTGGATTTGAGGTCTACTGTATAGGAGGGAATCTATGTCTGGTATTATAAGCATAGGTCCTAGTGGATGAAAATTCTACTGTGATTTGACTAAATGACCCATCAGATTGGCTTTTAAATGGCTGTATATATATTCTCATATTAGTACTGCCATCAGCTTTGTTCAGAGAAACTCCCTTCTATGTTGGGCAATAGTAACTGCAGAGACTCATAACTAATTAATGTGATGAGAACAAGACACTGTAAAAACTCATTCAAAAATGAGACATCTCTATCACTCCTTCCAAGACCCAGGGAAAATCACAGAAGTGGTGGAAAGATTGTAAAAGCTGAAGAAGGGATTGGAGTGAGGTGGAATGTCATCTTTGGAGAATGATGGCACCATTGCACTCTTGATTTCATGGCAGTTGTACTTACCAGCACAATATGTGCACAAATTNAGTTTGTCAACATCCTGCCATAAGAAGAGAGGCATGGCCTGGCAGTGATGGTGCACGCCTTTAATACCAGCACTCAGGAGGCAGAAGCAGGAGGATCTCTGTAAGTTCGAGGCCAGCCTGGTCTACAGCGCAAGTTCCAGGACAGGCTCCAAAGCTACACAGAAAAACCCTGTCTAAAAAAAAAAAAAAAAAAAAAAAAAAAAAAAAGCCATAAACCCACCCTTCTTCTCAGGACTTGATAAGCTGATGATGGCATGTCACCTAATTGGGGTAAGGAGTGCTACTATGTGCATCTGTAGTTCATTACTGCAATTGCTAAGCTACTTAACTTGAGTGAATGTATAATTTCATTATCTAATCTGATTATGGGCACTTAAATTCTTTCTATTTCAGGGCTAATTTAAACCAAGTCACTGTATTGATTTGTTTGCATTATTTTTAATAAACAAATACTTTGGTTTCAGCAGTGCATAGGAGCTGCAGCTGTGCCAAGGATTGTGCTGCTTTGTGCTCCACCAGCAAAAAGAGAGAATTCAAGTTATTCCCTGCCCCTCCACCACATGGTATTAAAGCCATTATAGTGGAGCTGAGCTAATGTCTTTTATAATTACCATTATCTTGATGAGGAATAATGTCAAGCTTATTTCCTTTTGTTTATTAGCCAATAATGTACCTTCTTGGGAAGTTCTTATTGAGGTTCTTTTTCTCCCTCATCTTAATGGACCTTTTTGCATTGAATGATATATATATATATACATATATATATATATATACATTTGCTACATAGAAACACATATACAACAGATATATGTTATAAGCTATATAAATATATATAACAAAACATATATAAATATATATAATATATATAAATGCACATGCAAATATTACAAACATACATTCTGGCATATTATAGTTGTAAATTCTATGGAAAACACTGCTTAAAACAGTTTCTCAAAATCTATTGCTTATAATTTTTATGATGTTGTCTTCTAAATAAAATATTATTTTAATTTTTATGGAGATCAACTTAACAAAAGTTTTGTTTATTATTTGATTTCCCTAGGCATCTTTTTTGAGACCCAAGTTGCACACATGATTTTCTTTGTGATAATCTGATCTTTAGCACTTATATTCAAGCACACAATACCTTTCAGCTTTCATTAATTCATTTTATCTTTTTTGTTTAATTTATTTTCAGCAAATTTATTTTTTAGCAGTGCAAAAAACAGTAACTTATACATATTATTATAATGTGATATTTCAATGCATTATGTAATGTTGAAATTAGNTCGGACACACATATTATTTCCTGCTGTGCACTTGCTCAGAAGGTAGATTTCCGTGAGAATAATGAGTCATCCTTCCCAAAGACAGAAGAAATGATTTTGAAAATTTTTTCCAGGGGGAAATTTTACATGTATTGGTGCTTTTAGGAATAGAATATTTCCTATAATTTTAAAAGGTTGTCAATATAATTGAGTCTTTGCTAGAAAATGTAGCAATATCACTGGTAACACTATTTTTAGATAGCTAATTGGAAAAAGATAGTCTCATGGCTTTGTGAGTTAAACAGAACACCCTGTTTACTATAGAATGTGTAACATCCCCAGTTTTTATTGTTTAAAACTGGACGGTGTTACAGATGCTGTGTAAGAAGAACTGTATTCATTTTCAAGAACTTTTATTTAAGCATGTAATGCAGTTCATAATTCTCCTGCTGTGATTTAAAAGTAGGTAAATCCGATAGAAATGGGAAAATGGTATATCCTTTGTGCAGAGAGTTTATCAGTATTTCACTAAATAATCTATGCATTTACCCTTGAGCCAGCAAAACAACTTTTGCTATTGCATTATAAAAATGAGATAGAAAAAGTACAAAAGATCTTTGCACAGATCCATTATTATAGTACTATTGTCGTAACCTGGAAATAACTCAATTATCAATTAAGAATTTGTTGAAAAAAATTTGGCTCATCTATATATTGGATATAGTTTTTAAATATATAGGACATGTACTTGCATATCTGCACAATAACACTTTATTAAGAAAAAGCAGAGGTCCATAGAGAGAAGCATGTATACGCGTGCCCTTTTATGTAAGAGGGGAGACAAACAAAACACTAATAAAACTGCATGCGTTAAAATATTTGGAATTACAACCTTTTGAAAATAAAATAATAGATTAAAAAACAAAAAAAAATTTAGAAGGAGAAATAAACTAGAAGAATCTGAAATACAAAACAGACTTCAATGAAAATACTTTATTTCATTAATTCATTTTTGAGATCTGTAGTTCCACATAGTTATTAGGCAAGTTAAAATGCTAAAACATTTTGAAATAGCTCAGTAGGTAAAGGAGCCAAATGCTAAACATGATGACCTGAGTTCAGTCCCTGGCCCCAAGTGATGGAAGGAGAGAAAAGACTTCCACAAGCGGTCCTCTGACTTCCATATGTGTGCCTTGGCATGTGTGTGCCCCTGCATAAAATAAACAGGAGGGATATAAAATAAATTCTAAAATGCTAAAAGGCAACTTCTAAGAAACAAAAAAAGGCATACAAAGAAAGAAATTAACCAAACTTTTTCTCAAATAAGTATCTAATCATGCCAGAAATAATGATTGTTAAATGGCTGTATAGAAAATATATAGTAATTTGATTATGGATTTCCAGGAACGTATAACAAAAAAAAATGCCAAAAAATCCTACAAGTAAATACATTTCAGTGTATTCTCAGCAATCATATTTTAGTAAAAATGTCCACATTTTTCTGAATTTATGTATGGAAAAATAAAAACATTACAAATTGAGGATTTCATTAAAACCTTTTAGTCTTAAATTTATACATGTGANTTTAAAATGTCAGCATCAATTGAAGTATCATGTTTNCTTTAAAAAAAATTTGCTAGTCTATTCAGTTAGTCAACTTAAAAAGTAACTAAATATTACTAACAGCATCCCTAGAAACCAAGACTGAAGTTGCCCTAAAAGGAAAGAAGATGGAGACAGATGACTGCATGCGTGGGCCCAGGGAAAACACCCCTGAACTTGTGTGATCCTACAGCAGAGACAGTAAAATTATCAAAGACCATCAAAATCAGAACAAAAGGAATTAGGAAACAGTGTGAATAAAAATAAGATATTTGGAGAATAGTCTAATAATGAAGCAAAAGAACTTCAAACAGCAAGTTCCCTTGGATGCATCAGTTAAAAATAACCTAAATCCTCACTGATNATTGAATAAATTGTCTATCATAGATTATCCTATGAAATAATCCTTCCCCNACTAGAAGTTCTGTGAGGCTAAGAAGTGTCTAATGTGAGTATGTCTGTGTTTGACTGTAAGTGAAGCTTAGAGTATATTTACATCATCATCCTTGGAAAATCAATAATTGATGAGATATATTTGTCTCATCAAAACAACAAAAGAAAGCAAACCCAAGCCAGGTGGTAGCGCACACCTTTAATCCCAGCACTCGGGTGGCAGAGGCAGGGGAGATCTCTGTGAGTTCAGGGCCAGCCTGATCAACAGAGTGAGTTCCAGGAGAGCCAGGGCTACACACAGAAACTCTGTCT
>LZPO01008420.1:0-14553 GCA_001675575.1 Neotoma lepida | reverse complement strand
TAAACAACAGAATTTCAATTATGCAATCATGGTAACATAAAGAACTAAAAGAAGTCATTATCGACTTGAAACTTAATTGAAATTTTATATAATTTCATCCAAGAACTAGGGTGATTCATTTTAAAAAAATGGTTTCAAGGCTGGTGAAATGGTTTAATGGGTCAAGATCCTCCCACCAAGTCTCGTGATCTGAGTTCCATCCCACGAACCCACACTGAGGAAAGAGCAAGCCTCCACATTGTCCTTTGATCTCCACAGGCAATGCTGCAGCATATGTGTCCAGCCTCCACCCACCCAATACCAAACAAACAAATAAATGCAGAATAATTAAAAATAAAAAATAGCTTCAACTTTATCATCTTATCACAACAACAAAATCCCTTCAGAGCAATGAATCTTATTCCGTTCTTTTAAATTGTGTCCCTTGTTAAATGAAAGGGTATTTAATATACAATATCTGCTATTTCCCTTCATAGTTTATATCATGTATTTAGTAACGGTAGAGCCCCGTCCTAAGTTGATCTCCATCTTGGCATTCATGGGTCTCAAAGCTTCCACTTTGCTGCCATGCTAATTAAGAAAGTACGTGTTTACACTGATTTCCTAATGTTACAGCACAAGTTATGATTGCAGCAATAAACACAGCTTCTCCTACTGCCTTCATTTCTCAGTCAAGAAATCATATCACNTAGTTTTATTTTTAGTGTAGAGTGAGTTTTCAAGTTAGTGTGCCCATTAATATTTAATAATGTATAGAAAGGTATTTGTTTGGGGGATCATGCATTTTCATTGTTGTAAAGTGTTTACCAGTGTGAGATATGAGATATTATATTTATGTTTCCATATCTGAGTTGCCAGAAATTCTCCCAATCAGTCATAATCATAAANAGCCATTTTGATTTCACAATTATCTCATTTGTTCTGAGCGGTGAAGGGGTCTGGAATGAAAATCCTTTCCACATTAATATCAGAGGTAACATTGGTAGATTCCCTAAGGTGATTTGGAAGACATTAATCCTAGTTCCAACCTTCTAGAAAAGTACTAGATTGCTTGGACAAATGTTAAATTACCTCAACTTTAGATCTAAAACAATTACCTTGCATATCTTTCACATAAAAGAAATGATAGCATCNTGAAAACTCCTCACCCATAAGGTTTAACATAATTAAATAAATGAAACATAAAGTATTTGTCTTAGTTATGGTTTCTGTTGCTATGATAAAACACCATGGTTAAATCAACTTCAGTTTATTTCTGTTATCCTTGCAGGTCACAGTCCATCACTGAGAGAAGTCCAGGCAGAAATTCAAGGCAGGAACCTAGAGGCAAGAATTGAAGAAGAGGCCACAGAGGAGTGCTGTTTACTTGATTGCTATCCATGCCTTACTAAGCCTGTTTTCTTGTACATGCCAGGACCACCTACACTGGGTGGTACTATCCACTTTAGATTGGGCCCCCACATCAAACATTAATCAAGAAAATACCCAATAGGCTTGCCTACAGGCTAATCTGTAGGCTAATCTGATGGGTCCATTTTCTCAATTGTGGTTCCCTCTTTCCAGATAACTCTAGTTTGTATCAAATTACCAAAAAAAAAAAAAAAAAGAAAAAGAAAAAAATCAAATAAACAAAAAAATAAAACCAACCAATGACAAAAATACCTAACAATACAGTCATTAACAATGGCATTATGAAATTCCTAATTTGACTGTTTTCTTTCCTAGATTTTTAAGCGAAATTCTCACAAAAAAATGCTTTTTGTCTACCACTAAGCTGTTTGCATCATATCATTTGCTGAGAGGCAAAGAATCAAGGTGGTCAGGGGCGGCCCTATATTTTTATTGTTGTTCACACTTGTATCTACTAGCTTTGTATCTTTGACTATATTGGTTAATGTCTCTGCTTCACTTTTGTCATTGGTAAAATGAGAGAACAACTGTCAGTCTGGAAGGGTTGATACAAGGATTAAATAAATTAATCCAGTATGNCAGCCATGGCTGGCATACAGTAAACCTATGACTGACACTGAATATGGCATGGTCATTACTCTGCTTATAAAGCAGGGCACTTTCATCCTCATTTTACCTTTGAGGAAACTCATGCTCATAGACTAAAACAAACAAACAAAAACAAGTGAAACAAAACAGAACAACAAACAAACAAACAAAAAAAACCAAACTAGTATAAATATGTTTTTAGGGTAAATTAGAGTAAAAAATAAACTTTAGAGTAAATTAATGCTTATCACTAAACTGTACTGTGAGTCTTCTCCCATTGTAAGTAGGTGTTAATAGTTTCTCTTCCATATATTTGCTAGAGGGGAAAAACAAGAGACTTTTGTCCTGTGTTACTTACATGAGACACAGTAGATATTTATATATTTATGTATTAATGTATTACTGTGGTACTGGGGAAGGTGCTAAACACAGGGCTTTGGGTATGTTTGGTAAATGCTCTACTACTGATTATATCATCAGCCATTTTAAATTTTATTTTGATTCAGCATCTTGTTAAGTTGTCCAAGATGGACTGAAACTTGCAATACTTCTGCCTCTGTCTCTCCAGTAACTGTACTTACATGTATGTACCTCTGTCTCTCCAGTAACTGTACTTACATGTATGTACCTCTGTCTCTCCAGTAATTGTACTTACATGTATGTACCACTATGACTAGTTAAGGCAGACAATGTTTATTTTTATTTTTATTTTTGAGACAGTATCTCACTATATAACCCTAGCTGTCTTGGAACTATGTAGACCAGGCTGGCCTTGAGCTCACAAAGATCCACAGAGATGTCTCCTGAGTGCTGGGATTAAAGCTGTGTGCCAGCCTAACAGCCAGCATCTTATATCTGATAACTTCAAAGGGGATTTATTGATACACATAGTCCTGTCCTTTAATTTACATATATACTGTGTATACTAAGAACTTTTTGTTTTAAAATCTATACATAAAGCATAAAAATGTTAATTGATTTTGAACATTTTTTTTTCCACCAGAGAACCACAGAAGCCAAATGAAAGAAAACCATGACTCCATAGAAGTACTGTTATATCTAAGATAAAATCAAAATCTGCAGACCCAATGGCCCAGGTCTATAATGCTGAATATCCAAGAGGCTGAAGCAGGAGGATTGTGAGTTCCAGTGATTCAATGGCAGCCTGGGAAACATAGTGAGACTCTGACTCAAAATGAAAAGTTAAAAGGCTTGGATATAGCTTTGTGGAAAACCACTTGCCTAGCACCTATGAGGCCCTTGGTTCTGACCCCATTACAATGAAAATAAGTAAACCAAAACCCCAAATTTGCATAATAAATTGAAGTAGAGTGTGCAGATATTCAGATCATAGATACTTTGGGGACAAATAATCTTTCTTAAGGCTTCAGGGAAAAGGAAAATAGACATGTTTGCCTATCTGTCTTCAGTGTTCTTGGAAATCTGTTGTTGGACCACAATTTTCACTAAAGAATGTCCACAGATCTTACTGTCTGAATTAGATTTTAATATATTGTATCCATTCCACTTCTGGGTCAACAATTCTGGCCCATTCCAATTGTGGTGTGCTGTTTATGCCACTTGTTCCCACGAACTATCAGTAAATGGCAGGAAAGAAAAGGCCCTGAATTAAGCTGAATCAAATTTCATGTCCACTTACAAATATCATAACTTTAATAACAACTTTTCTGAGACTTAGCTACACTTTTAAGATTTNATTTCTGACTTAAATACATGTGCACACTTAAGCAATTTTGAAGAACAAGCTGGCCATCACTATTTTATAATCAGGAGTCTTATCTTTCAAAATGCCTGTCACTGTGTCAGACAGAATAAAGTTGGGCTGGAGTTACTCATCAAAATAGCTAGCAGTGGCTTAAAGCAGAATTTAGAATACTTTTGTATTCACATATTCATGTACATTAAGTGGAGACTTTGATTGTACCCATCTTATAGACTAGNCGACGAGGGTATCATATGGCTAAGTGTCATGCCAAGGTCACAGTTAGTAAATGTCAAAGATGGAACTCTCACCCAAGCAATCTGATTCTATTTTCTACACATGTCATCACTAGATGAAACTGCTTTTCTAAAGGGCACTAAAAAAGACATAAACCTGAGGTTTCTGTATTCAGGTTACTTATATGTTTGAACAAAAGTAACAGAAGTGTAAACACGCTCATTGTTAGGAGAGAATTNTGGTTTCTTTGGATGGAAAAGACTCTTGAATTTGGAAATCTCAAGGCTCCTGAATTTGTCTAGCTCTTGCATTCTTCCTTTAAAGAGCCTGAAGGCAGAAAATACTCTTACCTCAGCATTTGAGGCTGAGGATATCAAGTCTGTGATGTTGAAATAAAAACATCTGGTATTTCTACTCTAAAACTAACCTGTGGTAGAAATATAACAGGGATAGGAATTTAAATGTCCAAAGGACTGAACACATAATTTTAAGCCACAGACTCCAGACTTCTATCCACTTTGTCTGCAAGCTCGCTTAGAGTTAACTCCTTCCTCACCAGTTACAGAAATGCCTACTGGGCATGCCCAATTACACAGTGAGAGAGGCTCACACTGCGCTGCACTTTTTCCAGGTTTTACCAGAGGCTAAAGGAAGGAAGAGACGGAGGGAAGAGTTAAATAGGTAGAGAACTTGGTCCAGCTCAGGATGCCCAAAGCAGAGGCAGGGAAAAGAAAGCTGGAGGATGGAGAAACTGCCAGGAAAGCACCTTGTCAGATGCATGAGTCTGGTCTCCAACTTNGAGCGATAGTCTGGTGGGTATCTCTAAGGTCCTTTTATTACAGCATAGGCATATGGCTCAGTCCAGGGCTGCAGAAAGGGGTGGGGTAGGAACACTGGGTACAGTAGGGAGCCACTTTGGATGTTGAGTACCGCCTGCCCCTGCATTCCTCAAAGAGCCTCTAGCTTGGCAAGTGTTCAGAACAGGAGATCCAGGTGCACACATACAGCCAGNGCTCGTCTTAGTCACCGGTTCCTCGGTTTCTGTTCCTTCCCTTTAGCTGCGGAGTCCTTTCCTGGCATCTTCTCAGGTACCCCCGCCCAATCACGACTAAATCCCGGAGAAGTGGAATCTCCACAAGATTTTCGTGGGTCTAGCAGGGGCCTGGGCATGCTCAGTAGGCTACGTGACTCTGGTTCTTTCTTCTCTCTCTCTCTCTCTCTCTCTCTCTCTCTCTCTCTCTCTCTCTCTCTCTCTCTCTCTCTCTCTCTCTCCCCCCCCCTCGGAAGGGAAGGTGGCGAGTGACTAGTTAGAAGTGCTTGTGGCAAGTCTCCGCCCCCAGATTCCGCCTGCAAGGGGACGGTGTAAAGGTAGAAGCACCTTGCTTCTCAGCATCTGAACTTGGAAGGGGCTGCGGCTGCCCCTGAGGCTACCGTTCCCCCGCCAGAGGACCGGCCGGCCGCTCTCCATGGTACTGCGGAGAGCTCAGCTCCGCCCTTCTCTTTCAGAAGGACAGCACCCGGCGTCACGTAACCCAGCCTTCTCGGGCTTCACCACCGCCTCTTCCTTCCCCCTTTCCCTCTCCTCCTCCTCCTCCTGCTCCCCCTGCTGCTCCCCTCCGTTGCATGTTCTTCCCTTCCGCACTCTTGGAGATAGACGCTCAAGCCTGACGCCTCGGAAAAAGGCAGCAGCAGTCGCCTTATCCTTATACCTCAGGAAATTCGCTTTGACCGATGCATGCTTCAGGCTCTGGCTGGAGCTAAGGGGAATAACCAGGCAGGTAAAGGAGCTCAATTTGAGCTGGGGGAGGGGATGGGGCGAGGCAAGCTGGAGAAGGGTATCTTTCCCTGTTGTAACTGGGCCAGGATCTGCCACAAATACAGAGGGAAGGATGGGTGGTGGGAGGGTGGAGGAGTGTAGATTTTGCTTGTTTTGCATGTAGCCTTTCAAACGGCAAAAAGATGAGATGGTGGAACTAGGTAGTAACTTAAAGGCTAAATGCAGTGATTTGTTATCCAAAGAAAGAAAAGGGAAAGACAGTTAGAAAGCAAAACAATAAAATAAAACATATCTATATCTCTTTCTCTTCCTTGCCCATCAGTCCTGACTGTGCCCATCCTTCATTTGTGCAATAGACTTCAGGCTCCAAGAAACTGCACTGGTGTTAGGGATGGTGCTTAGAGACTGGGCGGGAAAGCCAGGGAGAATTTTGGGTGTGCATTGGTATTGAGGTACTTTGCAAAAGCCAGAGGCAAAAAGATAAAACTTGTAATATTTCTTTCATAGATTTCAGATTCTTTATGGGGATATATATTGAAAGGTTTTATGGTAAGAGGTGTGTGTGTGTGTGTGTGTGTGTGTCACTAAAAACATGATAAAATAAATGCAACTGCAGCTGATCAGCATACTGTATTGATTCTTCTAGTGACTTGGGAATGAATTTTGTTCTAGAAACGAAAGAAAAGATTAATGAGGCTGTTAGGCAGCTTTTGAATTAGAGCGCTTCTTGTTTTGGCTGCAGTATGGTTGTTTTTCAGATCCCTTTATTTCATCTTCTAATTTGTGAACTCCCCAGGTCTTTTCTGGGCACTGAGAGAGAATCCTTTTTCTCCATACAAATAAAGATACTGTCTCTCACACAATGAGCTTCCTCTAGGAACTGGGAGAGCCAGTTGACCTCCCTTGTGATAAGAATATATATACATATACATATACATATATAAGAACATATATATGTATATATATNCACACATTCTTCTAGGTTTTCCCCTCCTTTCCTCCATTCTTTCCAAAATGGTCAAGGTGTACCTCAGATGAGGAGGGCAGGAGACAGGGTGCAAAAAGGTTATGTGATATATGTAAAATTATACAATAATAAGCTCCAATAGTCACTCAGCCTATCTCTATCCTTTCTCACTCTACACACACAAACACACACCCACACCCACACACACACACCACACACACACACACACACAGAGAAAGAGAGAGTCAAAAACAGAGCCTGAAGGAGAGACAGAGAGACAGACAGATGTAGAGACAGAAACAAGCTGTGAATGGCCTCAAAGCACTATTCTTGTGATAAACCAGACTAATTTTGCTAAATACTGAACATTTACCATATTCCATATCCTACTTAAACATGAAAGTATACTGAATAATATGCTATTATTGATCATTTTAAAAGCACCTTTCTTTGGGTTTGGCACAGGAGTAGGAGAGATATGACTTGTAATAGCTGAGGGTGAGGTATGTATCAGCCATAATAAATAGGCAACTGAGATTTTTATTACCGTTTGGTAAGGAGAAGTGTATGAGTGCATTATATCTGTGAGGTGTGTGTGTGTGTGTGTGTGTGTGTGTGTGTGTGTCTGTGTTGTGTGTGGTGTGTCTGTGGTGTGTTTGTGCTGAAAGAAGAGAACCTGTCATCAATTTCATCTGGGGAGGAACTTGAAGTGGGATCCCCTAGCTTGATGGCTCTCAGCTGACACCTGTAGGGATCGCTCTGAACTGAAGAGAAATGCTTTCAGCTCCCTCCACAGAGGAGCAGCCACAATGCGGTGCCATCAATTACTGCTAGTTTCAGCTTGTAGGGTGAAAAAGTGTTAATTGGATAGTGAGCTCTGTGTCCAAGCAGTAAATTTGGAGTAGTGTGTGTGTGTGTGTGTGTGTGTGTGTGTGTGTGTGTGTGTGTAGGAGATAGTGAGACATGATGAGAGTGATATGTTCGATTGGAATGACCAAATGATACTTTAATTTTTTTCTCAAAATGTGAGCTATTTGGTTTAAAAAATTTTAGCCCCTCCTTCAAAATTTATGGTTTCTGTACCATTTCAAAAGCCTGTCAGATTAGAGTTAAATAAAAAGTGATTCAAGAGCACTGTGAGTGATTCAAAGATATGGCTTTAAATTCTAGTATCCTGGTGCCATAGCAGCTGAGGTGACATACATGCTAACTGCTGTTCTGACCACACAAATCCTAATGGCTGACAGCCAGATAAAGACTTGAGAAGGAGGCAGATCACTATCCTGTTAGGCAGAATATTAAATACCCATTTTGAAATAACTAATGTTATGGCAGCAAGGACATAAATACTGCCAAATTTGGCTCCAATCAGATGCTTTACATTATAACAGATTATATATTTGATAAAAAGGAGGAATATATTTGTTTGAAATTTTAAAGAGACTCCCAAGAAACCACTACATTCTTGTTGTCTGGGAGACAAGTAAAGGTGGTAGGAATGCTATACAAATGTAAGATAGCATCTTCCTGCTGAAACTTTGATGTATTTTACCTGTTAGAATATTGGACATTAACTGAGGTTTGAACAGGTTATACTAACCCTCGATGTAACTAGCACACAGGGTAAGTAGAAAACCTTTAAAAAGGCTTTCCATTTCTTTCCTCATACATTTTAGAAATTAAAACTTTCTTGGACAATTGGAAAGAAAGTCATAACCAAATTGTTCTTAAAATTCTGGTCAACAAATGAACAGATATTAATACAAGATTGTAATAGCTTGCTGTAAAAGTGTGACATTAAATAGTAGGACATATTAGGCCTTACTGTGTATACACAGACACACACACACACACACACACACACGTGTGTGTGTGTGTGTGTGTCTGTGTGTGTGTTTGTGCATGCACACCTGTATCCAGAAAAATTAATTCTTTGGTTTGATAAAACCCACTGGTCATATACCTGCTTTCCTAATTGAGTAATGATTTGTATAATACTATAATTGACTACAGGCCTTAATTTTTATTTTAATTTTCACAGATTTCTGGGTCCTTATAAAAAGACAATAAAATCAAAATGCATCACCAACATACAACCAATTGATATGCGGGCATCTTAGTGTGGCCTTGCAGAGAGAGAAAATCGAAGAGCTGTTGGGATTTGATTTCACCATCTAACAGCTTCTGGCTGTTTCACAACAGGGTTTAAGTCCTACTGACAGGGCTGGTCAACACAAAGTGAAATCAGCCCAGGAAGGCATGCACAAGAAATTTAGCCTTGATTTCAGTGGTGCTGGAAGCCAGTGATATGGCAGAAGAAGCAGGCCTCTGAAACTATTGTGGTGTTCCTCGTGTCCCTTCTCCCCTTGTTCTTGGGTACTCCAGGCTTTCCAAGACCCGAAGATACTGGCACATTGTTGGCTTCCCGTCACTCCTGAGAAGTACGTGTTGTTGCCTTCTGACCCTGCTTTCTTTCGGCTGGCACCACCAGTGGTACATTGCAGGTGTTGGTCCTGGAAGAGTGAAGTATTTGCTGGAGCCACAGATGCCCTTACTTTACATCATTGGATGCAAATGGATCAGTGATTTTCCTTGAGCCTCGGTGACCGTCTTTTTCAGAACGTTGCCTCCAAAGTGTCTCCTCCCTTTGGCCTGGAAGTTCTGTGGCTACCCTGTACCACTGGGGTCTCCGCTTTCCAGTTGGAAGGGGACTACTGGGAGAGAGGAAGGGGCTGCTGGAAGAGAAGAAGAAGAAAAAAAGAGCTAAAGGAGGGTGCGCCCCTCCCACTCCTACCTGCCTCCTCCCTCCCACTCCTCTACGGACCCCCATTTCTCCGTGACGGTGTCCAGGACCATTTCGACCCTGTCGCCCCCGGCTCCCCCCCGCCGCACCCCAGCCCCGAGCATGGGGTCGGCGCTGGTCCAGCGCGGGGGCTGCTTTCTCCTATGCCTATCGCTGCTGCTGCTGGGCTGCTGGGCAGAGCTGGGCAGCGGGCTGGAGTTCCCGGGTGCCGAGGGCCAGTGGACACGCTTCCCTAAGTGGAACGCTTGCTGCGAGAGCGAGATGAGCTTCCAGCTGAAGACGCGCAGCGCCCGAGGCCTAGTGCTCTACTTCGACGACGAGGGCTTCTGCGACTTCCTGGAGCTCATCCTGACCCGCGGTGGGCGCCTGCAGCTNAGCTTCTCCATCTTCTGTGCCGAGCCGGCCACGCTACTGGCNGACACGCCGGTCAACGACGGGGCNTGGCACAGCGTGCGCATCCGCCGCCAGTTCCGCAACACTACGCTCTACATCGACCAGGCCGAGGCCAAGTGGGTGGAGGTCAAGTCCAAGCGCAGGGACATGACGGTCTTCAGCGGGCTCTTCGTTGGGGGGCTGCCCCCCGAACTGCGAGCCGCAGCGCTCAAGCTCACCCTGGCCTCAGTGAGGGAGCGAGAGCCCTTCAAGGGCTGGATCCGCGACGTCAGGGTCAACTCGTCGCAGGCGCTGCCTGTGGACAGCGGCGAGGTCAAGCTGGACGACGAGCCGCCCAANAGCGGCGGGGGGAGCCCGTGCGAGGCGGGCGACGAGGGTGAGGGCGGTGTGTGCCTCAACGGAGGCGTGTGCTCGGTGGTCGACGACCAGGCCGTGTGCGACTGCTCGAGGACTGGCTTCCGCGGCAAGGACTGCAGCCAAGGTAAGGCCTGACCGACCCCCGTGGAGCCTCGGCCTGGGCTGGGCGGGAGGCCGGTGCATGGGGCCTTCCTCCGGATGTCTCCTGGTGAAGGCCTGTCCCTCAAGGCCATGCTGCCCTCCGCAGATAGCTCCTCCCTTTGCAGCCTCTGAATGGGCAAGCCTCCCTCACTTCCCGAGGCCCTGTCCATGCAAGTCTACCTCCTTCCAAGTGACCAATAGAATGACCTCCATTAAACCCCAGCGCAAGGTTGGCAAGTCCCTGTAGTTCGATGGCAATTGCCCTCCTTCGTGGCCCTGTACTGTCCTGTACCACCAGTTACTCTATAGTACACAGACCTTGCCTCTAAGGTATTTACAAGCGTCTAGAAGACCGAACATGTGTTCAGTGAGAAAATTAAATGCAGCGTAAGCAGTTCTGGGCCATCCATGGTAGAGCTGTCCACATGGTTACTGGTCAAAGCACACTCGACAGTCTGTAGGCCCTGGGTACCGGTGCAAATTCAAGATACTTGGTTGTGGAAAAAGAAAAAAACAAGAGGCTTTGGGAAAATAGTATTGGTTTCCATGGTTATGTCCCAATCCCCATATTTGCCATATTTAAGTGGAATTTTGTGATTTCTTTGGTTAGGTCAGCTAATGGTGAGGAATGTTAGAGATGAGATAATGTATTTCATGATTAACAAATGCTTGGTAACAAAAGTACTAGAGCAATTTAGATGTCGCTTTATCGGGAAGACTGTTCAGGTTATTGAACAGGATGCATATGAGTGATGGTAAGAGATTTTTCCATAGATATTCAGCTGATAACATTTATGTGAGTAGCAGAAGTCAAGTTGTTTCTGTGGTCCTTAGGGCTTAAAACAAAGCACATCTAAGTTTTATTTTCACCCCTTTACATCTAAAATACAGCTTTANGTGCATCTCTTCTATGTTTTTTATTTATTTTTTTATGACAATGACCAAGGAAATTATTCTTGTACAAATGCAGGGAAACCTATAAACAGAAAGGGAGTGAGTGATACGGCTAGAATGAAACATGAAAGTATTAGGAGCTAAGCAAGAGAGATGTCTTGATTTTCATTAGGTACATAACTTGCAGTCAAATCAAGGAAGCCAGTGCATGGAGGTATGGTTGATGTGGGGAGAAAGGTAAATTATTTTAATTATATCTGATTTGGAAAGACAGGGCCCAAAAGCTCTGTGTGTGGTTGTGTTTTATTGTGTGATGTCTGGTTTTTGGTTTTTGTTCTTTTTTCTTTAAATTTTTCCCCCTTTAGCTGATACTGCTGAGAGGAGCCAGCCTTTGTAATTCTTATTAGACTTGGCAGCTCTCTCTCATTTGGCTTTTAAAGAAAGAAAGACATGATGAAATTTGTAACTGCTTAAACAGCAAAGAGAGTTAGTTAGGAGGAAAAAAAGTGTCATTCAGGAGTGTTCTGTAGCTTTCATGGGAACAGTGGTGGGGTGTTTAAAAGTTATTAACTGTGTTTTGTTTTCNTATGAGTTTGTGTTAGGATCTTTGGTATAAGTAATTAGAGATGACTGTATCCCATGTCCCATACTGCACTTCAGCTCTACTGGTAAATTTCCATGTACATAAGATCAGATTTCATGTTTTACAAAAATAAAACAGAACAATCTTTTTCCTCTACCAAATCTAGCCGAACTGTAAATCATGAATATGATAGCTAGATGAGATGAATTCAGTAGTACAACTTGAAGTTGCATACATTTGTACTGATTAATAAGGAATGGCAAATATTACTTTTATGGGAAAATACTTCTCTAAGCATCCTAATGCCACTTTAAATGATAAAGAAGGCAACTTAATGAAATATAACTTCCTTTCTTAAATTAAGAAACAAATATGACACAATGACAGCTTGTACTGTGTGGGAGAGTGTTTTAAATGAGTTTTAAAAATATTTCTATGCATTTTAATGTAGGGATCCAAGGATCATGCATAATGAGGAACAGTTAAGACTGGAGAAAGCTTGGGNAAAAAAAGGAATGTTAAAGAGAAACAGAATTAGATGTTTCCAAAATACATTTTGTTTTGGCAATGCATAGTTCTTTCTGTAAGGTGCATAATTTGGAATTAACAGGATGAATATTGGAGCAGTCTAGTATCTGAGGCCTAAAAAAAATCATCCCAAGAAAGTAAATGCATCAGAATTTTTCTGAGGNTTGATTCATTTTGAAAATTTGAGCTGAAAGAGAATGNGAAGCTCACCACTAGTCATGGCAGGGAAACAAAAGGCTGGGTTCTTTTGATTATCAAAGAAATGGGAAATGGGATGATTAAGGCATAGTCTGTCTTCCCAGAAGCATTGGCTTCGCTTTCCTTATTTTCTCTGTTTCATGTGTGTCAAGTGACTATTGAATAATTAATTGGAGTGGATGCCTCTCCCAACACAGATCATGCCTTGACGACTGGGGGAGATGATTTCTATTCAGATGAAGTGTAAACAAAGCTCTGTCTCCTTTCAGTATTTACACTGATTACCACATTCTTTATAAACCCAATTTAAAAACAAAATAAATAAATATTCATTACAGAAAATGTGCAGGAAAGATTACAGCTAAGCAAATATTAAACACAGAGTTAAGGCATCTCCAGTCCCTACAATTCCTTTTATACTTAATTTAGGAAGTACAATATATTGTAGTGACCTTCTATTTAAAACAATTAAGAACAGTGAGACAATGGTGGTGCACACCTTTGATCCCAGCACAAGAGAGGCAGAGGCAGAGGCAGGCGGATCTCTGTGAGTTCAAGGCAAGCCTAGTCTACAAAGCGAGTTCAAGGACAACTAGGCCTGTCTGAACAACAACAACAAAAACCAAACCAAACCAAACAAAAAACAATTAAGAACTAAAAATATGATGATAATATATAGTGAGAACAGAATGGTCTGGTTTTATTGTCCCCATCTAGAATGCCTGGGACAATTTACCTGTGAATTTCATTCAAGAATATTTTTCTTGAATGAATTCTTTGTCATACTAATAAGATTTATCTATTTATTTGCTTACATATTTATGTACTGATGNAGAGAGAACACCTGAAAAGTTATGTTTCATGATCAGGGTAGGGGCAGAGCCTAGATAAGAACATAAACATTGTATTTCCAAGTCATGTCTCTTTTCANGCTAAGTAAATTTTTTCCTTCCTTCATATTGACTTTTTTGCGGGGGGCAGGTGGGAGGGAGAATGAGATGTTTTTCAAAGAGCAAAATTACGTACAAAATCGTCCCAGAAACAGGTACTTTATGCACCGCTGATGTTTTTGATCCTGAGGGTTATCAGGGCTCAACTACCTAACAATGTCATCCTTCCTGAATGATGGATGTTTATGGGGCACATAGCTTTTTCAGTGGATCATACGCATCTAAGTGCGTCTGTGCCATTATTATTTAATAAGTTTCTACTTAAGGGTACTGATAGTTTCCTAGCAACTTCAAAAACTTAGTGAATCTCATGATCATCCAGTTTAAAATTAAGGATAAAGTGATGATCAATAGGAAATTAAATTATTCTTGTGATCTCCAGATCTAAGTAAGTCCTAGACTTTTCATGGTCACATGTTAAAATTCATACTAGATTGTGATGTCATTTTCCTTCAGTTTCTCTATTCAAATTACTATGAAGATGCATTATTGCTTAATATTATAGGGCATGACAAGGCAGTAAATGTTTTTAGCAAAATACTGCTTTAATGAGACCTTTTTATATAACTTTATTGAGACCAGAGATTTGGCAAAACACATTCATACATTCATTTACTCATCTCTTTTTATATATAAGTATAGACTGACTGCTTTGCACATGCCAGAGCTTTAGGCTTATGCAATGAAATGGTGAGTATATTCAGAAGTAGCTCCTAGCTTGACATTCTATAGACTACTGAGGAGGCATACCATTTGAAAAATATATATGGTAATTAAAAATGATGGTATATTTTTAAGAATGGCTAGATGGTATGTGGAATTTGAAAACAGTGTGAGGGGTCCTACCTAATACAAGATTTTTTTTGAGGTGTGGCTATTAGGCTTTTATCTGAATGTGAGAGGAACTTGCCAGGTAAACATGGAGAAGTGTTAGTGAGGGAAACTCAGAGGTACAGAAATCTGTATAGAACATGGCACAACCTGTTCTGCCACTGTCAGGAGTC
>LZPO01008419.1:38170-55346 GCA_001675575.1 Neotoma lepida | reverse complement strand
CTCACTATCAACAGCATGAAGCCTGAAGATGCTGGGACTTACTACTGTCAACAGTGTTTCAGTTATTACATGGTGCTACAAAGCATAACAAAAACTACTGAGAGTGACACCTGCACCCAACAGTGACACCCAACAGTGACAATGTGTTTAGTAGCCTACAAGATTTCTCAGATGCAACTAGGCTCTGGAGATTAGAGAGTGGTTTTGGTAAAGGTTGCAAGGAGGCTGCTTTGCACTGCTACTTGCTTTTCATCTTTCTCATCATAAACAGACAGGGAACTTCTTTTTCCAATCTCTTTCACCCAAGAACCTGCGTTATGCTTCAAATTTCTACCTAACAAAGGAGAGGCCCACCAGCATACTCGAAGCTGAGATTGTTTTAATAGAAGAAAGTAGAGTTCAGACTATAGTATTTCAATTCTGGCATTAGTCAGAAAGTCAATACTAGAAACAAGGTTTCTTTTTAGTGCTGCCCTTGAAGCCATAGGCATATCCCACTGCAAGTTCAAGCTGTCTCACCCTGTAGCTCTCACCCCTAGATACACATAANAAGCCAAGGTACTAATAGGTAGAANATAGAAGTATAGGTACTATAGAAGATAGGTACTAATGGTCTAATAGAAGATAGGTACTAATAGAAGATAGGTCTAATAGAAGATAGGTACTAATAGAAGATAGGTACTAATGGTCTCAAGTTCCCTAAGCAAATTTTCTTGATTATTCCATTGGTGGCAAAACAACTTTAGAGCCAAATATAATATTTAATAAGACATATTTAATCTAAGTACTAANATATATATGTTAGTACACTATATTAAATACATAATAATGTTAAAGTATTGTTATTTTCCATACTACTTATATGGAAAGTGAAACAAAAATGAGGTTCAGTTGACAATTGTTTCACAGTCAGTAAACTGACCTCGTTTTGACTTCAAACTTGAAAATATATCAGCAACATTGGAATGATAATGTCCAAGTGTGAATTAAACACTTCTTCTAGAATATATGAAGATTTCCTTGGACTTTGGAAATTACATTAGCAAAGCTGTTCCATTATATGTTTAGAAGAGGTGGGGAAGGCAAAGGAGTTAAGATGGAAAGAAAAGAATTATAGAAATGATGAGTAATTGTGAAATGAAAACTTTTGAAAATACTTAGAGTAATTCATCAGTGCTGCAAGCACTCATCACCTCATATACTTTATTCTGAAGATTAAAAACAGATAATTGATTCCTCTTAGGTCTGAGTTGTATGTGTGTGAGTGTGTGTGTATGCCAAAACTGTTCACATTTTTAAGATACCAGGGTTTGGAAAAGCTTTTATAGGAGTACCATGAACAAGAGCTGCTTAGAACGTAAATCACTCACTGGAAAGCCCCCCCCCCCAACTTACTGGACAGAATGCTCATTTCTCCTAAGGTAAAGTCATAGCCTGTGTTGTGTTCATCTACACAGCTGAAGTGTTTCTTGAACATAAATTGCTCATCTGACTTGAGTTCTTTTATTTATGTTTTACTGTAAGAATGTGGGTGCCTTTATAGATTCTAGAACAAATAAAAGAATCTGAAACAAGCGTGTGATCAACTTTTTCCATCTGATGAACATGCACTGAAGGGGATGTCCATGTGTGTTGGTGTTAGTGAGCTGTGGGAACACTGACATTGTTCTCTCAATAGGCTTATGGCAAACTCCATCCAGCTGAGCCTAAGAAGAAAGTGTAGTAGGGAGTAACAGGGATAAATTTAGTGGATTCAAGANTGAAATTCTACCCTTACACTGAGCCAATGTCTTTTCTTAATGTGACCNTGTGGGTATAAGTTACTTAAGTGTGCAGAAAAGGAAGCAAAAGTTTCTGCAGTTAGAGGCTCAGCCAGTCCCTCCCCAACTGCTTTGCATCTCCTCTCAGAACCTTCTGTTGTCTAGAGTTCATAACAGTGACTCAGAACTCTNCTTCAGAGAGAAAACAGAGTAAGCCATGGAAACTCCAGCCCTGCCTCTCTGTCTCCTTTTACTGTGGATCTCAAGTAAGTTGAAACCACATAACTCTGTACATCTATGAAAAGTCTCTGAACATTACTGAATTCTATTACCAGGAAGCCAATTAAAGTGAAATTATCATAGGTCTACCAGGAAGATAATGAGNGTGGTCTNGATTGCCCAGGTGACTTTTCTTTTTCCTTTCCATTTCCAGATGTCATTGGAGAAACTACAACACAGTCTCCTGCCTCCCTGAATTTTTCTCCAGGTGAAACAGCAACCCTGGCATGCAGATCCAGTCAGAGTGTTGGCAGTTATTTAGCTTGGTATCAGCAGAAACCAGGGCGGGTTCCCAGGCTCCTTATCTATGGTGCATCCACCAGGGCCAGTGATGTCCCAGTCCGGTTCAGTGGCAGTGGGTCTGGGACAGACTTTACTCTCACCATCAGTAGTCTGGAACCTGAGGATGTTGCCACTTACTATTGTCAGCCAATGAGTAGTTGGTCATCCACAGTGATTCAACATGTGACAAAAACCTCAAGGAGACCACAGTGTTTTGGGGTCTNCCAACTGCTTCCCTTATTGGTAGCTGCAGTGAGATGATTTTCAGTACTTCCAGGGTAANTTTTGTATTCTGATTTAGGGTAGATTTCAGCCTGTTTCAAGGGCAATTTTGGTACCACTGGCCTCAGAGAATATGTAGAAGATAAATATCTCTAAAGATTGTTATGCTCTGTTCTGTCCTGGGAGAATACCACCACCATGAACAGGCACACAAGATATTAAAAGGTGGCACTCAAAATATAATGACTAGCATCCAAATGGACTTTGTTTAGAGAGAATTTAAATACTCCACTAAAAATTATAGTTAAGAAGAATGAAGGAAATGTCTTTGTTTCAAATTTGAAAATCAGTTTGGTTTATCCATAACTGAAAAATTATGAAATTTAAATTATAAATCACCTGTTTGTTTTGCTTTCAAGTTGCTGTGATATAGACCGTGACTAAACCAAACAAACAAAAAAGCAACTCGGGGAGGAAATGATTTATTTGACCTACTTATCCTCATCACAGCCTATCACTGAGCTGAAGCAGAGGCCATGGAAGAACACTGCTTACTGGCCATATCATCATGATTTCTTCATCCTGCTTTCTTATACAACACAGGACCACCTGCCCTGAGTAGCACTATCCACAGTGGACTGAACCTTATGACATCAATCATTAATCAAGAAAATAACCCCACAGATTTACCTATTAGCCCATTTTGTGGGAGCATTTTCTCAATCGAGGTTCCCTCTTCTCAAATGTGTCAAGTTTTTGTGTCAAGTTGACAAAAACCTACCACCAAAAAACCTATACCTTTAAATAAATTGTCAAATATTTAGAATAAACTTATGGAGTATGACATCATATTTGAAAGCTATTATATATAGAGTATTGCTTTTTGCTAAGCTGTTCTATTTTCCAATAAGGACTTGGGAGTCAAATGTTGGAGTGAAAACCTGCTAGATCAGAGAAGCTGAGAAGCAACCAGCTGACCTTCCTTTTTTGATCATAGACCCAGCAAGAGCGTATTTCCCCATGCATTCTAATCAAAAGAGAATGTGGATCCCTAAGTCCCTACCTACTCCTTCCTGTGCATCTCTCTATCCATATTTCTGGCTCCTCCATCCTCTCTATGCTTATTTCCTGTCAATTAGTCACTGGCTCTGGACCTGATCCAAAGTTAATTTTATTAACATAGTCTCAGAGTTTCAGAGTGTGATCAAATAACCTGCAACNTTTCCCCCTTGTCTACATAGAAAGGAAGTTTTTAACTCTAACACAGTAAAGCTATATACAATAAAAACANTTATCAGATACNATCTAAATGAAAAAGAAAGGTTTTAACTCTAACACAGTAAAAATATATGCANGAAGAACAATTATCAAGTAAGAATTATATTCACAATGTCCAGTCCATTTNTATTTGGCAAATTTGGAGAAAATATTCTATCTATCCTATCTTGGTGTGTCCAGAGTTTTATACCTAAACCACCTTCTGTCATAACTTGTATTACCAGCCTAAAAATATCCTTTGGATCTTAAAACATTTTCTTAGATAAACAACTTAAACTTTCGTGTCTCTTAACCTTATAAGTATTACATCTCTTTTACAAGTTTGTTTTCTGAATTTGGTGGCAGAGAAAATGATATAACTATCTAGTCTTCAGCTCCCATCAGAGACCTAAGGATAAGCTATTACCTGAATAAACAGGAAGTGCAGAGCAAACAACTTCCAAAACTGTAGAAAGGACAGAGATAGCTGGATGGCTGGTCAGTCACCCATTTCCTCTGCAACATTGGAGCATCCATCTTTGGCCTACAGGCCTAGAATATCTGATTGACTTTTCTGTGAAGCAGTAATTTTGAAGAACTGGCATACCTTGTCCTGGCAAAGTTCAGCAGTCAACTTCCTTTGTGTCCTGCTTCTTGGACAACATACTGTCAGCAGTCAAGGCAAAGTCAGTTTCTAGTTTAGTGGCTAACTTTGCCACATTGAAAGCAAACTCCATATGGAGGTTCTTTGATGTCGACCATTCTTTTTTGAAGGAAATTGGTGCTGCCAGGAGCAGACGTGTTTCACTGTCATAAAAAACCTTATGTTATTAAAAGATTTAAAATGTCGTATTCTGTAGATCTCTGAAGTGTTTGAAGGCCACCTATCTATTTAAACATGATGCCAAATAAAGCTTATTTCTGCCTACATTTAAAAGTTTACTATTACTACATTTAAAAGTTTGACTATTATCTTAATTATCCTAAACAGTTGGTAATAGTAGCTTTCAAGGACTAGAACTTTACATTACAATTTTAAATAAATTGTATAGGTACAATACCTCACAGTATATTGTAACAAAATAACCTTAAATTTGTACCAATATACAAAAATCCATACCAATGTAAAATATTTAAGACTAGTAGTTGCTTTTTAGTCTAAAAGTATTCAATAATCTACCTTTTTATCCTTTCATTCCTATATCCCCCATTTTTTAGAAAGATATCCCTGAATCTAACCTCCTTTGCTTAGATTCCTCCCTGACCATGACCAATAACAACTTGCAACTACCCTCCAAAACCTCCAAAACTGTCCATAACCCACCAAATGACCAATAACTACCTACCCCACCTCTTGGGAATGTGAGCATTGTGTTCTTAAAATTACTTCTTGCTTTCTCAGTCTTACANCATCTTTAGGAGACCATGAGAAAACTGCAAAAATGGTCNAGTCTGGGAGAGCTAGCTGTATNATTTATTGTNCAGTCTCTGTGTGATGGGAAGATGCAGGNCTTATTGGAAGTCTTNGCTGGAGCATCCCATGAGGCTGAAACATCTTAGGTAACCATTTTGAAATTGTCCTGAGCATTTTTTAGTCCAAAGCTGATTTTTGTATGGTATTTNTCAGNTTAGCAGTGTTACCACAANCCAGGTGATTCATTATTGCCAGGCCCCATCATCTNTTTAGAGACCTCAAAGGTTACTGCTAGGAATGGTCACANTTCACTATAGAAAACTCCAACATTTTAAATACCATTTGCAGCAAATCGCCAAGAGGTTAAAAGACCATAATCTGTTAAATACATCCAGGGTATACAAACTTAGTTGCTAGTTACTTGCTTCAGACTCAAACCTAAAAACATTATAGGAAGCTAAAGGAACCTTATTTCTAGAATTAATTAGTACTCTTTATGACCACTAATATCACAACAAAAAGTTATATGTATATATAATATCTTACAATTTTTGATGGTATTGATAGCTTTCTTTCCCCTGTGGAAACAAAAGCAAATCCTCTTCCCCAATGTAACATCCCAACATAACACATATCTTGGTTTCCATTCTGAGATCAACACATCTTTAATATATACAGGGTGATTTAAGTCAGCAGTTTTTTCTATTACCTAATATCTCTTCCCAGCTGTCATTCCCTTTTTATTAGCATTAAAAAATTAAAGTTAATAAAGCACTGTGTAATCTATCTCTAGGGGTCTTCATTACCCATTTCGGTTTATTAAGTGTATCTTTTAAAGTGCAATTGTACTGTTCTGTAACTGCTTTTCCTGTAGAATTATGTGGTAGACCTGTAACATGCTTTATGTTGTAATATGCCATTTTTATATAAGGTCAGCAAAGCACCTTTTGTGTTAAGGAGAATACTTTACTGTTGTGAGATATTTGATTGCACTGTGAAACTCTGAGACTTTGTTAATATGAATTAACCTTGGATCAGAGGTTGGAGCCAGTGGCTATTTGACAGGAGTTAGCCATAGAGAGGATGGAGGAGCCAGAAATACAGATAGAAAGACATACAGGAAGGAGTAGGGAGAGAATTAGAGTTTCATGGTCTTTTTGGTTTGGGATGGGTAGAGAGAGGCTCTCTTGCTGGATCTCTGGCCAAAAAGGAAGGTTAGCTGGTTCCTTCTTGGCAGATTTTTACCCCAACATCAGACTCCTGAGTCTTTATTGATAAATAGAACAACTTAGCAAAAAACAACATTTGGTGTCCAAAGTGCAGCACAAGATCACACTAGCCAGCACACCAGTGCCACCACTCCTCCACACGTGCAGCCACCACATCTGGCTGCTCTCCCACAGCCCAAGTGTCACTGTTACAGCTGACTGCCTCACATAGCCCTACCATCACCACTACTGCTGCTGTGGACAAACTGAAAAGTTAGCAGAATTTGTGAGTCACATGGGAAATCCTTATGGAGAGAGTGAAGTAGTATTAAATCTCTCCCATTTCATGACAAAAAATATCACAATGTAGGGAGTTAGGACTTCGTATAGTGATACTTTAGATGGCTTGAAAATAGAAGCAAAAAATGGAAAGATAAATGACATCTGAGACTGAATCAATACTGATTATAAGTATTATCAATCTGGTAATTAATATTTTATCAATAATAGTCATATGCTTTTGTGCCAAATATGAAAAGTTGACTAATAAAATACAAGCCTTAGAAAGACATAAATGAGATAAGTAAAATACTCACAGACAGAGGAATTTAGAAAAGAACCTACCACACCACCACATGATGAAACTAAAGAGGGGCAGCCCAAGGTTATTAGAAAACAAACCTTAGTTTATGCAGTCACTATACAAAAATGACCAGCAGACAATAGAAACAATAGGCACTCCCAAGCTTATGCAAAAGTTAAATGGAATCTTATAGAAATATTTGATTCAAGGAGATTTAAAGAAGCAGTCATTTCATATGGTATGCATTCACCCTATATGAAGCAGATGTTAAATTCAACTAAGAACAGAATTATCCTCCAAACTGGAAAGATTTAGCTACGGCAATATTGAAAGCTGGTCCTCATTTACAATGGAGAACATGGTTTAAAGAGGGAGCTATGGCCGTAGAACTACAAAATAGGGCTTAGGGGCACTGATATTTCCCAAGATCAGTTCCTCGGTGAAGACCAATATGCTGAATTGCAAAGACAGTTTGGGCATTTATGATATAAAAGAGGGGAAGTCACAGCAAATTACCTGCAATGTTGTATTGGCTAGTTTTATGTCAACTTGACACAAGTTGGAGTTATTTGAAAGGACAAAACCTCAATTGAGGAAATGCCTCCACAAGAATTGGCTGTATACAATACTGTAAAGCATTTTCTTAATTAATTATTGGTGGAGGAGGGCTCAGTCCATTGTGGATGTTGCTATCACTGGGCTGGTCATCCTGAATTGTATTAGAAATAAGATTGACCAAGCCATGGGTAGCAACCCATTAAGTAGCACACATCCGTTGTCTTTGCATCTGTTACTACCTCCAGGTTCCTGCTCTAACTTCTCTCAGTAATGGACTATTACCTGGAAGTACAAGTGAAATAAACCCTTTCCTCCCAAATCGCTTTTGGTCACAGCATTTCATCACACAATGATAATACTAATTAAGGCAAACATTCAGAATTTTTAATCAAAATATGAAATGTTTCACAGTATGAGATACAGCACAGTGAACAAAGAAAAGTTCTTATGCATTGTGCTTGGAGATACAGCGTTACCAACAAGCTGTGGAAATGACATTGAACCTACACATCCCCTACGATTCTCCTCTTTCATTCAGAACATACAGATCTGCACTGAACAAAATACACCATGACATTCATGTGTTGTTCATTCATAAATCTAATATAGGAACAGCCTACATGTCAATCAACAGAACACACACACACACACGCACACACCCACACACACACCATACAAATTTATAGAAAAAATGGTGCATAATGATGAAAACATACAAATTGCTACCACATCCTGGAATATGGTTGAATAACTGGCATGCTAATATGTAAAGGTTAGAAACACAAGAGCTCATCACTCATGATTATGTACCCATCAGCTGAAACTGACTCAGTTTAAAGACTGTTAAGTGTCAGATTATGTATGGCGTTAAGAAAATGGGCTTACTGACTGGTTGTTGTAGGTCAACATCTTCTTTTCCCAAACATTTTATACATGTGATCACATTTTCTCAACCTGATAGTTACTTCTGAGAAGCTGCTAAAAATTTTGTGGAGGCTCCTTCAACATTTCCAGGCTGTTCCCCTGCTTGTTTAAAAACGTATTGCATGTCAGAGAGTGAAAGATTTTGGAGTACTCAGCCCTAAATGGAATGCCTTTATTAAATCTCCTGGTAGAGATCCAGGGCATTGTCAGAGCACTATCTGGTGGTGGAATTGTTGAGCCATGAGAAATTTCCCTGGAAAATGGAGTAAAAATGTGAGAGCCAGTCTGCTTTATTCTCATCCTTATAATCTAGGTAACTTAATGTCTGGGTTCCCTCCATTGTTTTCCTCTTCTTCTTTTTTTGTACTAGGCACTGCTTATATTAATTGTTGCTTAATAAATTAAAACTCCCATGGTTGTGAATAAAGGAGGTCATCTGACCATTTTGTAATTTAGTTGTTTATTGTAGTTATTTTCTCCTGGTCAGATCCTGAAAGGAGGGGAGAGGAAAAATGATGATTTTTTTTTATTAATTTATTGTTTTCAATCAAAGTACTACTCTTGGTATGGTGGTTTAAGACAAGCCATTCAATCTGGCATCAATATTATCAAGTATCAATCAATAAGGGTAAGTTTTAAGGGCTATGTTCTATGGGCTTCTAAATCACATTAGAAGCTCACAACTTTAAAAATAAGTAAATAAAGCTCAGGGCTTGTTGGATTCTTGGCAAAATTCTACCAGATCTTCAAATAAGAATTAATACTAATATTGCTCAAATTATTCTGAAACAAAGAAACTGAAGGATGATTACCTACATCTTTTAAAATGGTGATCATTATCCTGGTACCTAAACCACAAAAAGACCCAACAATGAAAGAAAATTACAGTCCAATTTCCCTTATGAACACAGATGCAAAAATTATCAATAAAATATTTGTAAACTAAGTCCAAGAACACATTAAAAAGATTATCTACTATGATCAGGTGAGCTTCATATCAAAGATGCAGAGATGGTTCGACAAATGTAAATCAATAAATAAAATCCACCATATGGAGTTTTTGTCTCTTTGACTAAAGCATTATCACCACATTGCCAATCTTTCAGCATCCTGCTAGTCTCTCATCAGTTACCATATTCTGTTTTATTATATTCACTCCTGATATAACGAAAGACCTCTCTGGGTTATTTTTCAAATTCAAGAAACCCACATAACTCTCCCCTCTATGTACAACACTATACAGACCGGGGTATTTGCATATTGCTCCCTGGGGAGGTCCCTGCCTTGCTGTCCTGAGATAAAAGCTAAACTGTCCTCTTGTCTTCACTCTCCTTATTTCCTACTTCAAAATGATGTGCCCTGTGCAGTCCCTGTTTCTGTTCATGCTCTGGATTCTGGGTAAGGAGAGAATGAGATGCAGGAGGAGAATGAAGATGGAGGGTGGGTTCTGGCTATCAATGTGTGCTGTCCTTATGTGATGAGGCAGGTCCCATTCTCTAGGATGAACATGTGAGTTTAAGTTACACAACAATGAGAACTTCCAGATGAGACAGGAGCTGTGCTAGGATGAAGACTTTGATGTAGATGGGATGGGGTGGTATAGATTATGACCTTTAGGACTTTCAACTCACTTGTTTTGTAAAAAGCATTTGATATATTTTTAAAAATCTTAAAACATACCAGGATATCACTTGGAATGAATAACAAGGGAATTAACAAAGATTGCTTGAGAAGTTTTCACATGACTTTGTACTATTCTATTATAATTTCAGGAACCAGTGGTGATGTTGTGCTGACCCAGACTCCACTCTCTTTGTCGACTACCATTGGACAATCAGCTTCCATCTCTTGCAAGTCAAGTCAGAGCCTCTTACATAGTGATGGAAAAACCTATTTGTATTGGTTCCTACAGAGGCCAGGCCAGTCACCACAACGCCTAATCTATTGGGTGTCCAACTGGGGCACAGGAGTTCCAGACAGGTTCAGTGGCAGTGGGTCAGGGACAGACTTCACACTCAAAATCAGCAGAGTGGAGGCTGAGGATTTGGGAGTTTATTACTGCATGCAAGGAACCTATGCTCCTCCCACAGTGATACAGACCCTAACAAAAATCTCCTTGCTTGAGGCAGCCCAGCTGCCAATGTGCTGCTTGACTAGAGAGGAGCAGAGAACTCTGAATCTGTGTGAGAAGGAGAAGCTGGGAAACTTGGGTAATTGCAGCTGAGAGCCCTGGCTAGACACATCTGGTTGTATGAATGATTTGGCTAGACCTCAAATGCCACCAATTTCTCATCCTTCTAGCTGCAACAGCCATGGTATTACCTTGGTATCAGGAGAACTTCATCACATTAGTCTAGTTTATTGTTGAAGATTTTAACTATTTAATATTTTTTCATTAATTTTTTGAGCTTAATTTTGTTGCTTCCTTTTAATGATGTATGTGTAGGTGTTAAATTCTCATTTAACTTTTTTAAATGCTTAGGTATCCATTTATATTATGTATCCAGAAAGTTGCTATGTTCATTTGAATATTTAATTTTACTGCCTTTTAAATGTTTCTTAAGTCTTTATCTGGATATTTCTCAATCTGCCAGAATGGTTGGCTCCACAAATTTTATTGATGGTTTCCAGAGTAAAGAATTTCTTCTGGAAATTGGCCTGGCCACTGTAGGTTGGACTTGGATCAGGATTTGTACACTGTTGCCTCACTGTAATTCTTCTCTAATTGTTATCAACATCACCAAAGCCTTCAAGTGTTTCCAGTGGCCTCATCTTTGAAATTTTGGGTCTTGTCTACCTCATGAGACATGGATCTAATCAGTCTGGCTACCTGAAGTTCTGTGTAAAGCTTGTTTTGGCAGGATATCAGATCACAGGGGTCTGGGTGAGCATGGTCCTTCACTGTTTCCCCAGTCTGTGGAGGATCTTCATTCCTCCGTGTCTTAGGGTGGGAATGTGATGTTTTGCTGAATGAGAACACAATGTGGACTAGGTCCTATCTGTGAAGAAAAGCAATAGTGACAACTTTATAGCAGCTCCCTACAGTGCATGTGAGGGATAATTTTCAGTAACAAAGACTTCTTTGGTATATGTATGACCTAGGCCTCAACTGTACACTCTTACAGCTACAGAAGATGTGTTTGCTTGCGGGTTGTTCTCATACAATGACACACGGAATTTCACCTTCTTCACAAGTCCATTGGATTTGTTTGAGTATCTTCATATTTTCATGATGTCTCATTTCCCTCCATGGTTTTTGTCGTATACTCTAGTTGTGAATTTTTGTTGTTTACCCTGGTTCTTGTTATATAATTGAAAGAATAGGAGGCATCTCTCATCAGCCATTGTACTAGAGGTCTCCAAGTGTCTTTCTTGATGGTCTCTCTGCTATCATTTATCAATGAATCTCTCTCTCCCTTCTCTCCATCTCTCTCTTCCTCCTCTCATTGATTCTCAAAAGTAGGTCTCCCTAGTCAAAGATTGATTTTGATTTATGTTGAAATGTGAATTTCTGTTCATTAATGATAGTTAATAAATCAATTATGCAGTTATCCAATTAATGCTGTATTTAAATGAATGAGCAAGAGATCCTCTAAACCATAATGAACATAGATGACAAACACTTAAAAGGACTGGAATATAAGTCTTGAATATTCCTGAATAATAAGAATTATAACCAACATTGAGTCATCTGCATAATAGAGGAAACACTGAGAGTAGATGGAGACAGGTTTCAATGGAAGCACTTAGACTTTTCTGAAGACTAGTGGGAAAACAGAACTGATAATATTTTTGTTTAGTATGTTACAGGAAAGAAAAAAAATTAGCAAGTTTATAGGTTACTCATAAACTATGTATGTGCATATGTATACACTTTTATCAACAGAAGAATAGACAATAAAATATCTCAGGATCTTCAGTGAGATAAAGGTTTCCATACAGTAAAACAGGGACCTATACCACTTCAATTTCATCAACTGATGACCAAGAAACAAAATCAGAATAAGTGAACACTACTGACCAAAGAGTCCTAATAAATAATTACAGAATATTCTATGTTAGTTTTAGAACATACCTTTTTCTTTTTAGCAGAAGAATATTGTCCAAAATATAAAATATGTTACACAACAAGATAAATATTAACAAATTAAAAATACAATTGTGTTTTATATTTTCAACCTAAGTAGATATTCATTGATGAAATTTATAAAATATGTAAATATGAAAATGACTTGCTCCCAAATAACCAATAATGTAATAGATAACTTAAGGAGAACATTTAAGTTTTTCTTTAAAAATTAAAAATTAAAGAAATATAATTCTCACGTAGTTTTTGTTCATCATAGACAGCATAGATGCCCTGTTTGCACACAGATTCCCTGGGAATTTTTCTTTGATTGTATCAGATCTGAAAGTCTAGATCAGTGTTTGGAAAACTTTGTAATCAGTTTCATGTGCTTGATATTTAAAAGTATGTGTCAGTTGTGTAGGTTTAGTTTTGTTTTTTTTTGTTTTGTTTATTTGGTAGTTTGGGGTTTTGCCACATTCATTTTAATTTTTTACATACAATATTTTCTAGAAATATAAAAGCCTTTACTGGTGTGTGTTTTACATGAGAAATCCACACATATTTAATTCAAACCCCCGATGAGCCTGACACCATCACTACCATCACTGATGTGAATTCATCCCTCAGCTCCAATGGTTTCATTCCATCCTATCCACTAATTCACTCTGCTGTTCCCTAACATTCATTTTGAATAGGCAAACAAAATCATTTTTTTTAAATTGAGAAATATCATTCATTTCAGATAGTGCAGATGCACTTGTATATTTTTTCCTAATCTAAAGTAGTTTGGTGTTAGACGTTTGGGGTGGAAGAATTATATACAACAAAGCTTATCTAATGTACAAAATGCTCTGGCAAAATGAAACGGGGGTAGAGAGATGGTTCAGCAGTTAAGAGCACTTGTTCTTGTCAGAGAACCTGTGTTGAAAGCTCAGCACCTACATGGAAGATCACAACCATATTTAACTCTAATTCCAGAGGATTTAATGCCCTCTTTTGGCCTCCTTGGTCACCATGGTGAATATACAATTTGCAGACAAAACATTCATACATGTAAAAATTTTAAAAGTGCCAAACCTGTCTGTGTGAACTAGCCCTAAAGTAGCTTATTCCTAAGCTGCCATTATCAAATTCAGATTTACAATGCTGATTATTTTTGTAAATGACTCTTGGATTTGTCTTTTTGTAATTATACAGTTTACTTTACTTAATAAGGAAACTTAATCCACAATTGTCAATAACAGAAATATCTCAGAAATAAAATCCTAGGGTTATTTTTTGATCTCTCTAATTTATACAGTCAGTCATTACCTACACACAGGTTTTCCCCAACACTCTTTCATTCTCCATGTCCAGGTAATGGCAAGTCAGTCTATGGGCAGACAATTTCCACCAGGCACTGCCACAGAGTCACCTGAAGTTTGTGTGTGCTTTTGCTATACAGTGGTTGTGTGATTTCCTTTAATTAAATCTAAATATCTAAAATTGCTATTTACCTCCAGAGTTGACAGCCCAAGGAACCTCACAGCTACTCCTCCATTCAAAGGACACTGATGATTTTAAGTCCATTTTGAATATCCATTAAATTAACAATTTTCTTCCATAGACTACCATGAGAGATGTTATGGTATAAAATTATCTGTTTTTGCTAGTACCAGAACATGATGTTCACCTAGATGGTACTCGTAGTCCTCAGAACATGAATTTGCTGAAAAACCAATACCAAGCTTATGGTACACCAAACTTGTATTAGTTATTTATGAAAGGACATGAGGAAGTGGATGTGTTTACATAGTTTGCTGTTACACTCAGGTGTACTTTATTACACATCTGTCCATGCAAAGTAAGATGCAAATTGGATCTGCTAAGGCCCAGTACTAAAGATAACAATTCCATCTTAAGAATGACCACTGTTGAGTCAAACTTAACAAAAACTTTAACAAGTCTAACATCTTAAGTTTGGGTATCCTAACATGTACTTTAGTAAAGTTTCACACGTCTCCCAAGATGTCATAGTCTGGGAGCAAAGGCCAGTTTATATCTTTTCATGATTATATTGTGTTGGGATAGAATCTTAATGACTGATATTGTGAGTCTTTATTTAGGAATTTCACAAATCCCAGAAGTTGTCATTATTTAACAAACATACTTCAGGTTGGTCATATGAACCTATTGAAAGGCCACTTGCTTTACAACATAAACCTGGAGAAGTGCCCTCTCCTGATTTAAATACTATTAGAGTGCTATTCATTTAGATACAGTAACAAATTAAATGCTGTTCCACACTGCATATGAACTGCTTTCCAAACATGCTGAATTCACACTTGGTGATAAACACAAGATGTAATACTTGACTTTTTATCTGGAATGGGGTAAACTTACAATTTGTTGTTCTGAATTCTTATGTACCAGCGTTCAGACACATGGATTTTTTAAGTTTTTTATTCCACCCTCTGGAAGACAAATGTCTTCCTAAGACTTTAAATCTTGCAACCTATTGTTCACTAATGCTAATTTGTACTATAGCTTTATATGGTGTGAGGCTGTATAAAATATTCAATGATAAAGATATAAATAAACTCAGTCTATACTGTGAGAAACTCTGATGGACACAACACAACCATGGGACCAAGACAGGATCTGAGGTACTGTTCTTTCCCAATAGCTTTACCTATAACAAGAACTGAACCATATTGTACTCACTGCCCAACTCTGTGCATGGAGGAGCATGCACAGACGTCTGTCAATTATCAGCACTGCTTTAAGTGGAGAGGAGAGGGAGCCATAACATACTCAGAGAATGGCTAAGTAAGCCTGCTCTCCTGTCAGTCCCAGTACTTAGAACAATATGAAGTCAGTGTCATTTGTATAGATATTTCATTTTTTCTGGTGTCCCTGATGCTTAGAATATTATAAGACTGTCCTTCTCTGTGATGTGGTGTGATCAACATATATAAAAGTACATCAAATAGGAGGATTCTGTCCTTATCAGAGATCACTGGGTTTCTTCTCCTCTGGATTTCAGGTAATATTATTGGACAAAGCAGAAAAGCAAAGGATGACATACTAATATCCACTTTTCACTCCATATATGGAAATCCTTAGTCATGGGGACTTTTTGTATTTAGATCTGAAATACATATATATATATATATATATATATATATATATGTGTGTGTGTGTGTGTGTGTGTGTACATATATATGTATATATATGTATATATATATTTCCTTTTTTGCTACTGATATTTCATGTGTGGATTATGCCTCAGGGTTGAAATTGTGATGACCTTGTCTCCAGTTATTCTGTTTTTGAATCCAGGCAAAATAGTGACCATCAACTGCAGAGCCAGCCAGGGCATTGGCACAAGCTTATACTGGTACAGAAAAATGAAAAAACAAACAAACAAACAAAAAATGAAAAACCCTGAACAAAAACAAAATAAAACAAAACAAAACAAAAAACCAAACAGACTCCAAGACTCCTAATCAAGTATGCTTCCCTGATCATCTCTGTGTCCCCTCTGGGTTTAGTGGCAATGGATCAGAGACAGATTTCACCTTCACCATCAGCAGCCTGTAGCCTGAAGATGCTGCAACTTACTACTGTCAAAAGGGAAACAGCTTATCTCCCACATTGATACAGGTCAGAGCAGAAACCACCCAAGGAAGCAGAAGTGTGAGGTTCAGCTGCCCCAGGTGCTCCTTGTGGTGCCTCCATCTCATTGAGAGTATTTCTCAGACTCACACCTTCAGTTTATGAAGATAATTGGGGCAATGAAACCTGGAAGCTCCCATGCAGCTGAACTCTGTTAACTCCACCTCAGNACCAGAATTTCAGACCTGACAGTATCTCTCCTAGTTTAATGGACAGTCATCCTCTCCGTGTGAAACAACTCAGAACCAAATATACCCTTATCTGCATGCACACAGCTCAGGAGAAACTACTTAAGAGGCTCTTTACTTTCATCATTTCATTGGCTGAAACAGTCTATAAGGAAAATGTGCATAGATGTCTGAATAGTAAGTGGGAAAAGGCAAGAATGGTACAATCCACAGAGATAGTNTTTAACTGAAACATGGAAAAATTATTAAATCAACTTCTTCCAGCCCTAGGAACACCACAGAGTTTCAGGCTAAAGAACAAATATCTCCTAATAAAAGACTTGGAATCACATATTGTACATAAAAAAGACAGCTAAGCTTAGTTAAGAATTGGAAAAAATGAATAGTTTTATATCATGCTTTGAGGGTGGATATTGGATGAGGGTGGATCTNGGAGGTGTTTGTAAAGGTGGTTGAATAGGGGCAAAATACAATGTATGTATTTTTCTTTTCTGCTANTGATATTTCATGTGTGGATTTAGCCTCAAAGGTTGAAATTCTCAAAGAACTAATAAAATATTATAATCAAATCTTAAAACAATTTCCTGAAAAAAGATCCAGGGTCTTATGGGTAATGTTTTAAAAAAACATACACCTTTCTAAAAGAAGATATACTATATGTACAAATATGTGTGTGTGTGTGTGTGTGTGTGTGTGTGTGTATGCCTAGGGTGGTGCCAAAGGGCAGGATCAGAATATTAACAAAAAGAAAGAAAGAAAGAGAGAGAGAGAGAGA
>LZPO01008418.1:32456-59872 GCA_001675575.1 Neotoma lepida | reverse complement strand
TATGTGTGTGTATGTGTGTGTGTATGTGTGTGTGTATGTGTGTGTGTGTGTGTATGTGTGTATGTGTATGTGTGTCTGTGTGTGTGTGAAGCATCTCCAGCTAGTGAAAGGTGTGGGATAAAGGTGAAAGGAGAGATACGGGGATGGCTTATAGAATTTTAAAAGATGGAATTTCTGCCCCTCTAAGTGACATTTGGAGACCCAGTGTCCTGTGAACCTGTTGGGAGGCAGCCTATAGAAGATGTCAATATCTTTATCATCTATAATGGGGAAGAGCACAAGTACACACCAAAAAAATCCCAAATGAACCTGGTCCTTGTGAGTTTGTAAAGCCAAAGGAGAAGTTTTCGTGTTATGTGACAGTGTAAAATGTGAAAATGTAGAGTCGATGAAAGGAGTTGATGTCTGTGATTGCATCTTCCTTTACATTTGCAGAGGAACATCCTAGCTGATCATTAGCTTTTGAATAGTGCTTGTTGCATTCCTGGGGAGTCCATAACACTCGAGGGGAGAAGGCAGATGTAAAATGGAGGCACAGAGATATCTACCCAAAGCTCTTCTCTGTAGCATTTACAAGCATCTTTGCTTTGTGTTTGCAAGCCAGAGTTCAAGGATTCTGCCTACTCAAACCAACAGCTTGAGAACCATTGGGAACCAAAGGATATGAACCATCCTGCTTTCTTGGGGTAGGCTAAACAGTAGCAACAGAACAGTAGTGGTGTTCTTACTGTGTGTTCGTAGGCCCACCCACTGTTTCCTTCTCCTTGCCCCTGTTCCAGAGCCTAAAACATCGTATGTGGGACTTGATGGCACTGTTGACAGTTCTGTAGATTGTGTCTTCACTTCCAAGTGCCTGACATGGTGGGTTAAGATAACTGGGTAACTGGGCAGCAATGAGGGTGAATTCATAAGGGTGAATCTCCATGAGGGAACTGTGGGACAGGAGGATTAGTGAGGTCTCCTGTAGCTGACCATTGCTTCAGCAAAGACTATCACTGTGTTGAAGTGAGAAAACGAGCTAGTATTGAACAGAGATCACTTAGTCCAACTCATGCTCACATGAGAACCTGGGTCCAAGTGGAGACCACCATGCAGGCTCTATAGCTTGTGCCAAACTGACGTCACCTGTACCACAAACAACCTCTCCTTTCTGCCTCCTTGCCTCTTCTCATGCTTTCTCCCTCCAGTGGAATGGGTGTTCAGATTTCCTTTTCAGATTTGTGAAGAAGATTAACAGAGTTGTCCTTCTGGTTCTGACTTCCGCAGGGACCAGGCACTCACTGTATGTGCTCTATGACTGCTTGTTTTGCATGTTGATGGATGACTGCTTGTTTTGCATGTCCTCGATGGATGCTTGGTTTGCTTTCCTTACCTGAAAGGCTCTTCCTCCATCCAGGGGTTATGGAGTACAGGCTTTAGAAACAAACACCTGCGCTGCCTGCTGCTTGAGTCACCTTGGGGGTCCTTCTCTACATAACTCTCAAGAGTCAGGGCTTAGTCATGGGGCCCCACATCAACAGTCATGTTCCTGGACCAGAGAGTTCCCTGAGTCACAACTGCAGAACAATAAAACTATTTAAAACCCATTCTATAGAAAAAGACAGAAGTGATAATGGTGGTTTTTTTAAGAAATAAATTTTATTAATTCCTTGATAATTTCATAAAGTGTATTTTGATCATGTTCACTGTCCTCAACTCCCTTCAGATACATCTTCTCTACTCCCAACTCCTTGCCCACCCATCTTTAAGTTTTATGTTTCCCCCCTCACTGAGTTCCGTTTGTATTGTCCAACTACTCTGGGAAGTTGTGCCTGCCCTGGAGTGGTCCCCTACCTGGGGTCACATCATTAAAGAAAAATGACTCTCCCTTTTTCATCTGCTATCAAATATCAATAGCTGCGCAGCTAGTGGTGGGATTTCATGGCAAACTCTCCAACTCCATGCTGGGATTTTGTCTAGTTTGGGCTTTCAAAAGTCTCCTGCATGCTGTCACGATTGCTGTGATTTCTTATGTGCAACTGCCCTGTTGTGCCTGGAAAGCACTGTTTTCTTGAAGACAGCTTTTACTGTTTCAAGAAGAAGTGAAGGAGAGGAAATCAAGAAAGAAAAGAAGCTTGGGACAGGGAAGGCAAATCTCAGAATCCTGCTTCCAAAAGAGCCTATCAGTTGGAAAAACCACTGGTCATCCCTACAGACATCACTTCCATTAAAGAGCAATTGTTGCATGTCTGTTGTATTCCAAAGCAGCTCTATGGGAATGGTCCAGCAATAGATGGAGAGAAGCAAAGCATGCAGGCATGAGAGGCAAGTGGATAGTTAAAATCAAGTCACTGTATAAAAGCCAGCTGAAGGTGAAGTAGACCAGTTGCAATCAGGACAGACAGAAAGAGGCCTGGTAACTGGCTCCCAGATTCTTCTCTTGAAAGGAATAAGATTTAAACCTCAACTCCAAGCCCAGTATTCTGACCGAACCAAGGTATTCTCACCCTGAAAGAGAACCAAGGCTTATACTTCAGAAGGAATGAAGCCCAAAAACCCAGCTGTAGGCATCCAACCTCTAGCACCTCCCCAAGTTTGGGGTAGGGTGTGAGGCCCTAGTCACTGAGTAGGGATTTATGTAAGGACCTACATAGCCAGGACTTGGAAATGAACAAAGGCTTGGCAGAGTCCCAAAGAAACTTACAGGGATAAGGAAGTAGAGTAGGACAAGAGTGTGACATAGAAATCAACACAAAATCAAGAGACAGGACCTGGTGTGGACATCTGGGTTGGGGTTGCTGTCAGATCTGAGGTGGAGCTTACATCTTGGCTTTGGTCATGGTCTATTTCCAACAGTGACTATGAAAGAATACCTGTCTTACATGCCTGTATCGTGGCTTGTTCTAGGATGCTGGGATAGCAATGGATTTTAGCAGTGATTCTGGGTAGAGGATGAAAGTNGCAGGGTCTGGGGCCCCGGAAGAATGCATTGACGAGCAGCTCTTTCTCTTGGAGAANCATGGCCAGGCCATCAGAATAGGAACAGCCCCAGTGACCAAGTGTGTGCTTCTCTTTTTTAACCCTGTTTAATCCCATGCCAATTTCTCTTGCTCTAAGAAAAGTTGCGACTAGCCCTATGGCTGTGNGTGGTCTCTACCCCTACTNTTCTGTGCCTGTCCCCCTGCTCCCCCCACCACACTCACATACTAGCTTTTCTCGTGAGCAGCAGGCCCAGCCTCTGAAACTGTTTCTGAGCTTCTTCTGCTACAAGGTTTTAAGCACANACTCCACTGCTCTGCTCTGAAAAACGAGCCTGCCATTCCTCTGCAAATCTGTGTCTCAGGCTGGATATTTTTACTCAGCAAATGTCACTATCATCCACCCAGGCACCAAAATGAGTAATCCAGGATTCTCCCCTCCCTTCTCTTCTCCCTCTGTTCCTCCCTGCTTCCTCTTAGCCCTGTCATGGAATCATTTCAAAGGCCTACTAATTCCACCTTTTAAACTCAGCCCTGTTCTGTTTCCTACCCATTGCTTACCTTATTTCTGGCCACCCCAACTAGATAAGTACTGCAAGCCCCTCTGAGAAGTCTTTTCTAGTCCTGCCTTGTACAGATCCCCCTATCACAATCCCACTTCACCTCCTCTTCCCATGTTGGAAAAAGCAAACCTGGCATACTCTTCGGGCATCTACCATCAGCATCCCACCCTTCTTATGATATACCAGGTCCTTTAGTTATACCAGCATTTCTCTTTAGTTATCTTACTCTTCTTTTATAACCATTCTCTTTTAGCCATCTGGTGGGACACATGACTGGAGAAGTGTCTTATATTCTAAGCCCATACCTGTGCATATTTTATTCCCTTTTATAGTTATTACTTAGCTTTTAGAATCCCCCTGGGGTGTGGCTGCATGGGTGACCCTCCCCGGTCTCTCTAAAAGAGTTGAATGTCTCCTGTTTTGCATGATCAGACAACTGGAAGCCTGAATTTTACTGTCTGTCTCTTGTTCAAATTGTCTAATGACTGGCTTCCAGGCTGTGTCTAGTTAGCCCTGCATCTTGGGATTTAGCAGTGTGCCTGGAATTTGGGAGGTTACTTATCCAAAGCAGAGGGATGAATAAATAAGTTCACTGGCACATTCTACTTGGTTGCCTTGGCTGTCTTGGGGAGAAGCTTAGAGGATTTCTAGAAGTCCCACAGGCTAAGCATACTTCTCTTCCCTTCCCTTCCCTCTACCAGCTCTGCCATTGGGCCTCCCTAAGTGCCTCCTTAGCAGGTTAACTCAGAGCTCCCCCACTCCGTCTAGATGCAGCTCTGGGGAAGAGGAAAGGCCCAGACTTCTCCATCTCNGCAGAGGAGGTTATAAAACTCCACCAAGAGAAAAGATTGGTTTGTTGCTCCCAGACAAGAATTAATAGGTGCAACTCATAATCCTGTCTGGAGGGAGATGAAGGGAAAGGAGCAAGAGAAAACATAATGGCCAAATCCCCCCATCTTGCTGCCTGAGTGCCTCGCCCGTGTTTGAAGTTCAATGCATAGAAAATGAGCAGAGAGACTCATAGGAGTCAGCACTTTTGGGGGAANCTGGCAGTGGGCAGCCTCCAAGAAAGCTCCAGCTGCCTCCTGCTAGAGGCAGAAGATAAAAAGAGGCAGCTCCCAGCTTCTCTAATTCCACTCACTGGGCAGGAAGCCAGGAGGGGCACTCCGCACCCTCTGGCATTTCAGACCATACCAAATGGGAAGACAGCTCATCAGAGATGGGGGAGATTGTAGAATGCAGTGAGATAACTAGATAACCACCTTCATTCTGCTGTTGATAAACCAGGGGCTAAGATGGGAGGGGACAGCTCCTCTGGGATCATACAGGAGGGAAACCTAAGGCTAGTATGGAGTAATGGGGTGAAGGGCACTCTTGAGTCACAATCCTCCTTCGGTCTCCTAAGAACTTGGAGGTGGCCTCCTCCTGTAGGCCCATGGAAACGGGTTTGCCCATCACTCTTGGGCATTTCATAGGCCTTTACCCAGTTGGATACAGAGTCACCACCTTAAAGATCAGAGGTCTCACCTGATCAAAAGCACTACCTAGACTGCCATTGGGACCTGTTTTAGTGAGGCTCCTCTTTCTTCNCCCACCAAGCTGTCATGGTTTGTTTATGCTTAGCACTGACCTGACCAGCAGGGAATGCTTGGACAGGAGTGTGGTGACAATCACCACCATTGACTAAGTGTTGACTATGAGCATGTGCTTTGCATGTGATAGCTCACTGATTCTTCCTAGTAAGACACAGGAGACACCAGTTGTTTCCCCATTGGGATTCCAGAGTCTCTTCCTCATCAGATGGTGAAAAGTTATATGATTAATAGACTTGAGCACTTTCATGGGGCCTGATATGACATGAGCATGGAATCAATATCACACATGTTCACTTTTTACTCATCTCTTCAGCCAAGGTTTATTACATCCCAATATGTTGCAGGCACTGTTCTGATCTCTGGGGATATATACATAACCACAAAAGACCAAACACTATACTTATATGTGAATAAGTTCAAACAAAGGGAGATGGACAATAACCAAAATAAGTAAGTTAGAGAAATGAGAGGTTAGATATCAATGGGACATTGTATATATGTGTGTGTATGGGGGTGGGTGGGAGGGCAACAGGGAATTAGCTGAGAAGGTGACATTTGAGGTCATTTTTGAAGTAGAGGTGAGGTTTGTTTCCCATGTTTAAAGGCTATCTGTGGAATAGCCTTCTAAAAAAAATACAATAGGTACAAAGGGCTTAGTGCCCAAGTGATTGCTGAATTTAAGAAGAAAATCAATTAGGCTGATATGGCTAGAAAGAGCACCAGAGAAAAGACAAGAAGAAATGAAGACTGAAGGGGTATTAAATTGGGGGTTGGTGGTGAAGGCAGAGTCTATGGGGCCACTGTAGCACATTGGGGAGNTTTTGTCTTTATTCTGAGTGATGTTGACACCCCTTTCAAAGTTTAAGTGGTATACACTCTTGAATCTAAGCAAGTGTCACTCCAAAACATCCCTATGGCTGTATTGGAGGGAGATTAGGAACCTTGGAGTTTAGTTAACAGAAGCAACAATGGCTTGAGAGAGGTAGTGGAGAGTCAATGGGGAGTGTTTCTTGTGTCTCTTTTGAGGATCCATCTAGATTAGAGTATGCAGTATTGAAGATAACTTTGAGGGATCTTATCTTGTTTGAACAAATGGAACCAGGGGCCAGGTGGCAGCACTGAATTACCGAAGGCAAGGTGATCATAGTTATCATAATGGGCAGCATAGACAGACAAAGCAATGGCTATAATGGCCTCACCTGTTGTGGTGGTTTGAAAAAAAATGGCCTCCATAGGCTCATAGGGGTGGCACAATTAGGAAGTATAGTCTTGCTGGAGTAGATGTGGCCCTGTTGGAGGAAGTGTGTCACTAGAGGTAGGCTTCGAGGTTTCAGATGCTCAAGCCAGGCTCAGTGTCACTCGCTCTTCCTGCTGCCCGCTAATCCAGATATAGGACTCTTAGCTCCTTTCCCAGGGTCCATGCCTGCCAATACATTACCATGCTTCCTGCCATGATGATAATGGACTAAACCTCTGAACCTGTAAGTCAGCCCCAAGTAAATGTTTTCCTTTATAAGAGTTGTGGTCATGGTGTCTCTTCACAGCAATAGAAACTCTAACTAAGACAACCATAATGGTCAGCACAGAAAAAATGAATTTTATGGTGGCATGACTCATATGGACTTTGGTACTGGCTAATCAATNATGGTGTTTCCAGGCATGAAGTTTAAGAAGGAAGTCTAGTGAATTCTTTTTTGACCTGTATAAGCAGAAAAATTTTCAAATAAATGAAAGAACATTTGATCAAGGNCAAAGAGAACCCTGGCTTGTGAATCTATTTCCAGACTGGAGTAAGTTTGTAGACCCAGAACCCCTTGACTATTAGCCTTTCCCAAGAAGATAGATGGATCATAGAGAATGACAGTTGACTATCAAAACTCAATCAAGTAGTGACTCTAACTGCAGCTGCTGTTCCAGATGTGGTGTCCTTACCTGAGCAGATTAACTCATCTCCTGGTAATGGTATGTAGTTATTGATCTAGCAAATGCCCTTTTCTTGGTACCTGTCCATAAGGACAGCCAGAAGCAATCTGCTTTCAGTTGGCAAGGCCAGCAGTATACCTTTACAGTTTTACCTGAAGGATATATAAACTCTCCAGCCCTGTGTCATAACATAGTTTGAAGGGATCTTGATTGCCTGGCTCTTTCACAAAATATCATATTGAGTCACTNTATTGATGGCATTATGCTGATTGGACCAAGTAAACAGGAGGTAGTAACCACTTTAGACTCCTTGATAACACATATGTACAACAGAGGATGGGAATTAAAACCAACAAAAGTTCAAGGGCCTTTTACCTCAATTAAATTCTTAGGAGTCCAGTGGTGTGGGANATGCAGAGATATTTCTTCTAAGGTGAAGGATAACTTATTGCACCTGGCCCTTCCCACCAAGAAAGAAGTACAATGTTTAGTGGGCCTTTTGGATTGTGGATATAACACATTCCTCACTTGGGTGTGTTGCTCTGGTCCATATACCATGTGACTCGGAAAGCTGCTAGCTTTGTGTGGTNCCTGGAACAGAAAAAGGCTCTTCAACAGGTCCAGGTTGCTGTACAGTATGCTCTACCACTTGGCCCATATCATCTAGTAGACCCTATGGTACTTGAGGTATCAGTGGCAGATAGAGATGCTGTTTAGACCCTTTGGCAGCCCCCTGTAGGTGAACCACAGAAAAAACCTTTGGGATTTTTGGAGCAAGACTCTAGCATCATCTGCAGATGTTTCTCCCTTAGAAAAACAGCTCTTAGCCTGCTATTGGGCCTTAGTGGAAAGTGAACATTTGACAATGGGCTACCAAGTTACCATGCAACCTGAGCTGCCCATCATGAGCTGGGTGTTTATCTGGTCCACGAAGTCATAAAGTAGGATGTACACAGTAGCAATCCATTATTAAATGGGAATTGTATACACATGATTGGGCCCAAGCACGTCCTTAAGGCACAATCAAGTTGTATGAAGAAGTTGCCCAAATTCTTATGGTTTCTATTCCCATTACAATGCCATCTACAGCCAAATATGTACCCAAAGCCTCATAGGGTATNTTCTATGATCAATTGACTGAGGATGGGAAGACTGGGGCCTGGTTTTCTGATGGTTCTTCACATTTTGCAGACACCACCCAGAAGTGGACAGTTGCAGTATTCCAACCCCTTCCTGGTGAGACACCTGGTGAAGGGAAATCTTCACAGCAGACAGAACTTTGGGAAAAACATGTGATTGGTCATTTTGTTTGGAAGAAGAAATGGCCAGATGTGAGATTTTTCACNGGTTCATGGGCTGTAACCATGAATTGGTTGGATGGTTAGGGACTTGGAAAGAACATGATTGAAAAANTGGTGAGAAAGACANCTGGGGAAGAAGTAAGTGGACAGATCTCTCCAAACATGTGAAAGACATGAAGAAACTTGTATCCCATGTAAATGCTCATCAAAAGGTGACTTCACCTGAGAAGTTCANTAATCAAGTGGATATGATGACTGTTCTGTGGACAGTCCGACTCTTTCCCCGACAGTCCTGTCACTGACCAATGGGCCCATGAACAAACGGCCAAGGTGGCAGAGATGGGGGTTATGCATGAGATCAACAACATGAACTTCCCCTTATCAAAGCTGACCTGGACAGCTGCTGCTGAGTGCCAGATCTGCCAATAGCAAAGTCCAACTTTAAGCCACAAATATGGCACCATTCCCTGGGGTAATAATTACAAGTGGNGACCTGGTAGCAGGTTGAGTACATTGGACCACTACCTCTATGAGAAAAGACAACACTTCCTGGAGAAGATACTTATTGTGGTTGATTTGCCTTTCTTGCATGTGATGCTTCTGCCAAAATCACCACTCATGAACTTACAAAATTCCTTACCCATCATCATGGTATTCTACACAGTTTGACCAAAGAACTCACTTCACAGGCAGAGAGTATGAGAGTGGGCCCACGATCATGGAATCCACTTCTCTTACCATGTTCCCCACNATTCTGAAGGAGTTGGCCTGATAGATGGAATAGCATTTTTCAAGACATAGTTACAGCACCAATAAGGTAGCAGCAGCCTGGAGGGCTGGGGCAGGGTACTTTAGAAGACAATATATACTTTAAATAAGCATCTGATATATTGTAGTTTTTCCCATAGCCAGGATCCACAGGTNCAGGAATCAAGGGGTGGAAAAAGAAATAGTTCCACTCACTATCACCCCTAGTGACCCACTAGAAAAAATTTTGCTCCCTATTCCCACAGCCTTAAGTTCTGCTGGCCTAGAAGTTTTGGTTCCAGAGTGGGGAGTACTCCTTCTAGGAGTTATAACAGACACTCTATTGAACTGGAAGCTCCAACTTCCCTGTGGCTACTTTGGGCTTCTGATGCCCTTAAGTCAACATGCTAAGAAAAAAATAACTGTGTTAGGAGGGGTGATTGATCCAGATTGCCATTGGGAAATTGGATTGCTTCTCCACAACAAAGGTAAGAAAGATTAGGTCTAGAGTGCAGGAGACCCTTTAGGGCATCTCTTGGTGTCACCATGTCCTGTGATTAAAGTCNTGGGAAACTACAACAGCCTAATCCAAACAGGCTGACAAAGAACACAGGAATGGAAGTATGGGCCACTTCTCCAGGAAAAGAGCCAAGACCTCTTGAGATGCTTGCCAAGGGTGGAGGAAATACAGAATGGGTAGTAGAGAAAGGTAGTTATAAATACTAGCTAAGGCCATATGACCAGTTGCAGAAATGAGGCTTATAATTGGCATGGNTTTTTTTTTATTTTGTTAAGAATATGTTTTGAGGATGTTTATATTTTCTTTCCTCAATTTCTTTATCATGTGATATAACATCAATTAAGAGAATATCAATAGTTATCATATTTAAGTTTGAGATACTAAAAGAATGTCCCTCAAAGGACACTGCTACCTATTTATAACGTGTTTATGGTTGTACAAGGGATAGTNAAATCATGTTTAGGGGTAATTATGACCTGGTTATTGTTTTCATTTGGAAATTAATCATGGCATAAGGAGATATGGTTGTATGTCAAATTTACAAGGGGTGGACTTATGATGGCTATTCTTGGTTGTCAACTTGACTACATCTGGAATTAACTAAAACTCAAAGATAGTGCACACTTGTGAGGGATTTTTGCTTAACTTCAAGTAGAAAAATCTACTTCTGATCTGAATCTTTGAGATTGGAAGATACATCTTTAATCCAGATGTTTTGAGGTNGGAAGACCATGTCTAATCTGTGCCATGCCTTTTGCTGGAAGCCTAAATAAGGACATGGAAGAAGGAAGTTTACTCTTATCTCACAGCAGCAAGGCCATTCCTTCACTNGCATTAGAGCCTATTTCTTCAGGATTCCAGTGCATACTGAAGACCAGCTGAGACATCCAGTCTCATGGACTGAACAACTAGTGGATTCTTGGACCTTCCATTCATAGACAGTCATTGTTGGATTAGCTGGACCACAGCCTGAAAGTTATTCTAATAAATCCCTCATCTATCTATCATCTGTCTATCTATCTATCTATCTATCTATCTATCTATCTATCTATCTATCTATCTATCTATCAAGTTTTGTTACTCTAATGAAACCTGACTATCAAACTTAGCAAGATGGGAAGACCACAAGAAGTAGTAGTTTGGAGCGGGCCATCAGTTTAGTTTTCAGTTTGCTAAGTGTGAGATTCCTACTAGACACCCAAGTAAAATATGTTACACACACTTGACAGGCAATCTATATTATGGGGGTTGGGGAGTTGTCTGTGCTGAAACTATTATTTCTGGAGTCACAAACCCCACATCAGAGCAAACAAAACAGANTCCAAATAGCTAAGTAACTTTGTGAGGCCTGCTAATTGGTAGAGTTAGGTGAAAGTTGAGTTCTTATCCATTTTGCTTTATTACTTAGAGAAATTCCTAGGATAGTTGGACCCATAGGCTTTTTATACATCAAGGTCTNTATCAATCTGCTACAGCAGCTGGAAGCCCAGATGACAGCTGCAGCCTCTAGGTGAAGAGGCCTATCTCACATGAAAGTTCAGGTCTCACCAAGAGCCACTGCTTAATAAACTGTCACTGGCTGTTACTGCCTTGACTTAGTTTAGCTAGTTGAAGGCAGGCATTGTAAAGAAAGCAGATAAGGTAGTCCAGAGCAAGGGTATAGCAGGGAGAGGTTGACCTGAATCACAGGTTTAAGGATACAAGAAGCAGGATGAAAAATTGTGACATGGTGCTCAGGTGTAAGAATGAAGAGGTTGGGAAGAAATGATACCAGAATCCCCAGAGAAGGAGAATTATAAGAACTGTTGTAAGTTATACCTGGGAAGACGTCTTCTCAAGAAAACTATCCAAGATGAGCTTGCATGCATCTGTGTGATGGTGGTTAGAGTGTGTATGTACAACATGTATAAGACATGAGTGTAGGTATGTGTGTGTGCAGCTAAGTGACTGTGACAGATTGTATGGTGTGTGCCTGTGTATGACCATGTGTGTGAGTGAGTGGATATGTGTATATAAGATGGTATGAGTAGTCTCAAGTGTATGATTATGTGAGACAGATAGTGTAGAGTATGTTTGTAAATGTATGAACATGTTTCTCTCTCTTGCTTTCCTTTCCCTTCCCCCCTCCTCTCTGAGTGTGTATGTTTGAGTTTGTGATAGTGCAAGTTTATTGGAGTAGATGTGGATGTGGGATGTGAACACACAATGGATATATGTGTGCATATGTGTGTATGTGGAGTGTGAGCATGTGAGTATGTGGAGTGTGTGACTATATGTGTGTGTGCAAACATGTGAGATAGTATGCATCTGACCACACATAAGACCGCACTAAACATGAAGCCATTCACTGCCTCTCACCAACTTGCTCTGGATAACACCCTCTGGGAGTGGGAGAAAGATTGCNGGCTTCACTGTCTTTTCAAAGATGTGTACCTTGCCTTCCTTCTTAACCACTTCACCTCCTTGCAAGGGGACTCCCCTCACCCCCAACAGTGAATCAGAGAAGCCACAGAGTGATGCTGCATGGGGACATCAAAGGCTGCCCTGGTAGCCTGGATTCCTCCTCCTGGCTGTGCCTCTGCAGCCCCTCCCTCCCACTGCCTCTCTTTATTCTGATCACTAGCCTTTTCTTCAAAGGCCTGCTTTCTGGAAGAGGAATTGTGCACACTTTGTCTCAAACATGCTGTATTTTCTGCTAACAGCAACCCTGCACCAAAAGAGATCAAAAGAGGTGCGTGGAGAAAAGGAAAAGGATTCCGCCCCCAAAATGAATAATTTAACCCTCCCCACCCAAGAAAGAGGGCTCTAGGAGAAGAGAATAGGGTATCACTCAGCCTCCCTGGGGGTCCCTGCACAGTGTCCTGACTGGGTGTTCCTAGCTCCTCCGCTGCTTTGGTTTTCCTGACACTTTCTCATGCTAGCTGTTTTGACCTTTGCTTGCCTGGGCTTTTGGTGACCCTATCAGAGGTGAAGGAGGAGTGAGTAAAGAACAAACATCCGACTGGACCAGGTTCTGCCTCCTGAGCACCCAGCCTCCAGGCNTGCCATCTTTCACTTCTCTGATCCACCCAGAATTGCATTTTGTTTTTAAAACTCTTCAGTCAGGTCTGCTTATATTGATGGNAGTGGGATTTTGTTTTCTCTCCGAGTTCCCTTNCATCTTGAGGGCCAAAAGCAGGATGTGCCTGAGCTAAAGAATAAATTCAACGGTGTGATTTCCGTTGAATTTATTTCTTGGGAGGTAGAAAGGGTGCAAGTCCAGGGATGGTGGGAGCTGTGGATTTCTGGCTGGTGCTGGCTGGTGAGCATCAAGCATTGGTGAAATGGGACCTGAGAATGGGGTTTGGGGGTCTTAGTGCATGAACTGTGCCAGTCAGCCTCCTGTCACTACGTAAGAGTGTCTCTGTGGTTCCCTTCAGAGTATTGATTTACACCAGATCCCCAAATGATATTGGATATACAAACTGATCAAAAAAGACAAAAGAAACAAATCATCAATTTTGATGACCCTATTACTTTTAAGGCACTGTGAAGTTTTAAAGATTTTGTGTGTGTNTGTGTGTGTGTGTGTGTGTGTGTGTATGCCATGTCTTAATTCATTCAGCCACTATAACAAACCACCTTAAACTGAGCAGTTTNGGAACAATAGAAATTTATCGTTCAGAGCTCTAGAGCACACAGTTCCAAGATCCCAGTGCTAGGAGATTGGTATCTTGTAAAGGCCATTTCTTATAGATAAAACNTCATGTGTGTCTTTACATGGTGTTAAGGCAAGTGGGTGTCCTTATGAGGACATGAATCTGGTTCTTGAGCCTTCATAACCAAATTACCCCCCAGAAGTTCCACCTGTTAATGAAGATTAAATTTCGGCATGAGTTTTGAGGGAATAGACACTCAGATTATAGGGAGCAGATGTTACTCTTAAGGTATTATGCTAGCTGAGGAGGGGAAATCAAAAGGGATCCCATGGAGATCATGGGAAAGGGAAAGCTGAGAAGTGGTGTGTGTGTGTGTGTGTGTGTGTGTGTGTACAAGTTTCTGATAGGGCGTGCAGGTAAATGAGCAGACAGAGTTCAAAGCTGTTAGAACACACCCAGAAAATGTGTGGGTTGGAGAAAAGACAAGTAGTGGTAAGAGGTGGTGAGTAGAGAAATCAATTGGGGTGGCATCCTTGATCTGAGCACATGCAGTGTCACACAGGTGAACATCATTTAGCTCACAGGAAACTCTATATGCAAGCAATACTTTAATAAAGTACATAGAGGACATATAATGGAGCAGAGAATGTGGGAAATTGTGAGTCTTGTCTTGTGTGTAGTCCATCTTCTAGCTGGGCAGTTCGCCTCTGTTTTATAAGTTTTGTGTATCTCATGGAAGTCTGTGCATGCCAAGAACTCACTAACACTGATTTTGCTTTCTTTTGGATGAACAAATGTGTAACACACTAAACATAATGCACTGTTCCTCCCTTTCATTGGCAGTTTTCAGTTCGATCTTAGGTTTATTACAAGCCTGAGCAGGAGATTTAGAGGTGTTTTTTTTTTCCTGGTTACTGTTTTTTCTATCTATTTTTTTATGAAGAATTTTTTTAATTCATTTTACATACCAACCACAGATTCCCCTCTCTTCCTTNTTCCTGCNTCCCCTCAGTCTTTCCCCTCAACCCACCCAACATTCCCTCCTCTGAAAAAGTAACTCCATGGGGAGTCAGCAAAGCCTGGTACATTCAGTCAAGGCAGGACCAAGCCCCTCCCCTTTCATCAAGGCTGTGCAAGGTATCCCATCATAGGTAATGGGCTCCAAAAAGCCAGTTCATGCACCAGAGATAGATCCNAATCCTACTGCCAGGGGGTCCCTTAAGCCGACCAAGCTACACAACTGTCTCACTTATGCAAAGGGCCTAGTCCAGTCCCATGGAAGCTCCAGAGCTGTCAGTCTAAAGTTCATGAGTTCCCACTAGCTTGGTTCAGTTTTGTCTCTGGTTTAGAGCTTTTCCACACAGCTCCTGTCCCTGCCCACATGCACAGCCTCCCCATTATGAATGCCATCCACTATAGGTGGACATTCATTCCATCTGATGAACTACATTGACATCACTATCATCCAAAGTTCATGGATTACATTAGGGCTCTCAATTCCTGTTGTACAGTCTATGAGCTTGAAAAGATATATACTAACATGTACCTACTCCTATGTCCTATGGAGTATTATTGAACATTGCCAGACAGGTATTTTTCACTGCCCTAGAAAACCAACATTTCTCCAATTTATATTGCTCTTGATTTTCCTCCCTCCCTCCTGCCCTCCCTCCTTCCCTTTCTTTCTTTCTCCACTATCATTAAGGTTCTTCCCTTTTATAGAATGCCATGATTAGAATTATATAACATGTAGCCTTTTAGATAGGTGTCTTCTACTTTATAACATGTACTTAAAGTTTCTCCTATGGCTTTTCATGGGAGAGCATATTTATTTTTAACACTAAATTCCATGGCTTTGATGCATCACAGTTTATCGATTCACTCAAAGGAAAGACATCTTGATTGAGTCACGTTTGGGGCAGTTATGAATAATGCTGTCATCAATATCAATATCCATGTGCAGATGTTGTATAGACATATGTATTTAACTCCTTTTTTGTAGAAGAAGCACACTTGATGATTGTTTACTAAAGACATATTTTGTTTTTATAAGGAACTATCAAAGTGGCTATGCTGATTGGCTTTTGCCAACTTGATACACACAAACTATAATCATACTACCCTGGACCATGTGGGCCTGGGATGTGTAAGAATTCAAACTGAGCAAGCTATGAAAGCACTCCTAAGCTATGTTTCTCGATGGTCTCTGTTTCAGTTGCAGCCTCCAGGTTCCTGACTTCCTCCTATTCTGGATTCACAAAGTTGGTTTTGGTCATGATATTTTATCACAGCAATACTCAACTAGGATAGTGGCTGTACCATTTTGCCTTCTCACAAGCAATAAATTAGAGTTCCCATTGTTCTACATCCTTGTCATTTGATAGTGTTGGTGTTCTGGATGTTGAGCTACAGTTTCACAGGTTTCAACTCTTTTCTTTTCTTTTTGTTTTTTGTTTTTTGTTTTTTGAGACAGGAATTCTTTGTGTAACAGCTCTGGCTGTCCTGGAACTCACTTTGTAGACCAAGCTGACTGCAAACTCACAGAGATCTGCCTGCTTCTGCCTCCCTAGTGCTGGGATTAAAGGTGTGTGCCACCATGCCTGGCTCAACTCTTCTAATTAGTAAGACATGTACTTATCTCTTGTATTTTAAATTGCATGTTCCTGATGTCATAAGATGTGGAATATTTCAATGTGCTTATTGGCCAACTATATAGATCCTCTTTGGTGNCGTGTTGGTTAATCTCTCTCTCTCTCTACAGTCTCACTATAGAGCCCTGGCTGACTTAAATCTCACTAAGCAGACCAGCTGGCCTTGAATTCACAGAGATCTACTTGCCTCTGTCTCTTCAGTGCTGGGAGTAAAGATGTGTGCCACCACACTTGGCCTTGTCTGGTTTTTTAATCAGTTTTTCCTTATTCTTGAAATTTAAGATGTCATTGTATATCTTGGCTCACAGTCTATTATTATATGTGTCCTTTGAAGATATTGTTATCTCCATCTATGTCTTTTTTCTCACTGTGGCCTTTTTCTCATTCTTGACATTAAATAAATTAAGAAAATTATTTCTCTCATGTATCATGCCTTTGACACTTTATCTAAAAAATTATAGTCTTCTACAAACAATCTAGGTTTTCTCATGTTGTGTTCCAGAAGTTTTATAGTCTTGCAATTAGATCTATAATCTGCTTGGATTAATCTTTGCAAGGGACATAAGATCAATGTCTAGGATTACTAATGGCCTTAACTCATGTGATTGTCTAATTGTGCTATGCCATTTGCTGAAAGGACGTTTTTGTTCTTCTGTTATCTGTGCTCTTTTTTTNAAAGTAAGTTGACTGTTCCTATGTGGGTCTATTTCTTGTGCTTTCTACTCAATTCCACGGATATGGTTGTCCATCCTTTCACCTAACTGTGGTCTTAATTACTGTGCTGTAGCAAGTCCTGAGGTCAGGTAGAGCCAGTTCTCTAAATCATTACTCCTCCTCCTCCTCCTCCTCCTCCTCCATTCTCCTCCTCTTCTCTCTTCCTTCTTCCTCTTACTACCCCTCTTCCTCCACATTATTTTAGTCTTTCTGTGTCTTTTTGCCTTTCCATATAAATGTTAGAATTCATTTGTTATATACAAAACAAAATTTTTCAGATTTTTCTTAGAATTGTATTAGCTCTATGAGTCAAGTTAAGAATTGGTATCTTGACAAGGTTAGGCTCTCATATTCATCAAATGAATTATCTCTCCATGTATTTAGTTCTTTATATAGTTTTTCAAAATTTCCTTTACCAATCGTATTTCATAAATACCCTGCATGTTAGTTATTCTATTCCTATAACAATAGTTGATTTGAAAGCATTCTATAGGAAGTAAGTCTACGTTTTAATCTCAAAATCCAATAGTTTANTACTAGAATATGGGAAAGTGACTCAATCTAGTATACTCCCTTTGATCCTACAACTTGGCTATAATCACTTATCATTTACAAAAGTTATTGTTTTTCTATTCCTCTTAATTCATCAAGTTTTTCCTTAGTGAGAGTTGTGTCATGAAGAAATGTGGTAATATTTCTTCCTTGGAGATCTGCATCCTTTTACATACTTTTCTTCTCTTAGTTTATTGCCTGGTACTTAAAGTATAATGATAGAAAAGATGTATCTTGACCTTTGAAATATGTACGTTGATGTTACATCTTCTATGAGGCACTGTCTTACATAAATTTAAAGAGGAGGGCTAAAAACCTACGAAACTCTGGGCTCAAATAAACCTCTCATCCTCTTGTGTTTGTTTTCTTTGGCACTTGCCGCATATGGAAAACAAAGCTCTGTTAGTTACCTGTGTGTTTCCCNTTTTAAATTCCTTTTCAGAGGTACACTATGCACATGCTTTCTTTCATTCCACATGTTGTTTCTTAGTTTATTTTAATGTGATTCCATTTGTCCCTTTGATTTCTTGTCTGTGCTTTTAAAGTCTTACTCCATTTCATGAAGCAGTTCTTCAAGTTTTTCTCTAGTGGTTTTATAGTTCTGAGTGTTACATTTAAGTTTTAATCCATTTTGAGTTGTTTAGATGTTCATTTTCCCCAATAACATTTATTTTAAAAAGACCGTACTTTTCCCAATATGTATTCCTGGCAACTTTGTTGAAAATTAATTGTAGGTATTTTTATTTATTTCCAGGAAACATTCTGNTATATTAGTTTATGAGTCAGTTTTATTATCTTTAATCCTATTTTGATTATTATATACTTTATAGTATATTTTGAAGTGGTGTGTTACTTCCTACTTTTTCTCTCTTAAGATTATTAGGGTTTTTTTGTATCTTGTCATTATACATAGATTTTACAATTGTAGAGACTTGGTTAAATTAATTTGCAGGTGGAATTTTTTAATGGTTATTATAAGTTGAGTTGTTTTCTTGGTATCTTTTTCCGATCGATCACCATCAGGGCCTGGAAATGCTATCAGGTTTTGTGGGTTGATTTTATATTCTGCGAAGTTACTGAATTTGTATATTAGTCCTAATGGTTTGTATCTCTGTGTTTTTCTAGATCTAGAACACATCATCCTCAAAGAGGGACAATTTGACTTCCTTCTTTCCAACTTGGTAACTTTAGTTTTTCTTTTATCTCACTGATAATTGCTTCAAACTCCATCTTGAATAGAAATATTTTAACAGCACCTTTTTCACTGATGATTTTTTTAAATTTTATATAGTAAAGTATGTGATGAACCATAATTGCTGATTATGAATTTGAAGTTATTTTAAATGCTTCTTGTTTTCCTTTAGTACATATTTTATGCTTAAGGTGTTAATGAATTTTTGGATGTGAAGCAGGTGTTCTAACTATTATTTTGTTTGAATATTTATTGAATAATTCATCTTTTCACGCTAATGTGCAAAGCAATTTTTCATATATAATATTTCACTCTTAAGTATATTTGACTGTTTCTCTATTCTCTGTTCTAATTTTTTTATTTTGTGAAAATTTCATAGATATATACAATGCACCTTAATCGTACCCCCCCTTCTCTCCCTCCAACAACTTCCTTCCAGTTTCCTACCCCAACACATTTCCTTACCAATTTCATGTTCTCTTTCTCTTTTATCCTGTAATACAGAGTCCTGAGCCCACGATCCAGTGGATAACTCTACTCCCATGCACACATGAGCAATACTAATTGGACATCTTGTATCANAAAAGTAAGAGCTTATTCTTAACCATGCGCCATGCTGTTGAACACTATAGCTTTGCAANAATGCATTTCANTTTCTGACAGGTCGCATTGTGGCCTTTCTTTTGTCTTTTTCTTCNTGATGTTTATTACAAATTTGTTGTTTGTATGTAAAAGTTAGCCTGCCTAAAAGTGTATGTAGTTGGTAAGCTAATTTTAAAGTTATAGAGTAATTTAAAGGGAATTAATGTCTTTATCTTACTGAGTGTTCCCAACAGCAATTAGCCTATCTTTGCATTTGCTCATCTGCCCTTTTGTTTCATATGAAGGTCAATAGNCTCTTAGGATATATCTTATACTTCTGTTAAAGTCCTTGAGAGGTGACTCATCTTGTCAGAAATATTGTACATGGACATCTTTGTTTTCTAGAGCTCCCAATGACATGAGAAAAGTATAGAACTTCTGTATTATTCTTTAATTCTTTCATCTTTCACAACAAAAAATTTAGTTGATTTTTCCAGAAACTTTCTGTTATTCAGTTATATAGTCTTTAAATGNTGCAAATATGTGTCTTCCTTTTCTACTTATATTCCTATTTTGTATTGTTTTGAGTAACATCTTAACTAATATTAAGTGACAGTACAAAGTTGAATACTATCATTTAGTCCCTTACATTAAAAATATAAGCTCTAATATTTTTTCCATTAAGAATGAAGCTTTTGAGAGATATGAAGTTATTATGATAATGAGGAAGTGAGTGTTTAAAGCATTTTAAGTCAAGTAAGGATGCTGAATTTTTGAGAAAATCTCTTAGAGCATTTATGCAAGTTTTATCTTGACCCAATATATTAATAAAGTTAAGCTATCCTTGCATTCTTAGAAAAATNGCCACTTAGTTGTGGGTAATTATTCTTTTCATTTCTTGCCTAGTTCTGTATTCTATATTCCCTTCAGAAAGTGTGCATTGACACCTATCAGGGAAACTTCCCTGTGAGTATGTTTTGTTCTCAATTTGTCAGGCATTCTAATCAATGCTGTTATAATTTTATGGAAGTCATTTAGAAACGGTCAGGAGCAGTTGAAAGAAACACTGCAGACATATGTTACACATTATACGGAATTAGTCTGTGAAACAAATTGGCTTTCATTTTTCTTTCAGGAGCTTTTTGACATTGTTTTTCAAAAGTCAAATTCTTCTTTGGTAATTATTCTGTTCAAGTTGTTTATTTTCTCTGTGATCAATTTTGCTAATTCTAGGTTTCCTGAAATTAGCCATTTCTTTCTGGTTTTCAAATTTTTCCACTTGAGCAAAATTGAACAAAATTATATTATTCTTTTTGTTATCTCTACACAAGTTTGCTAGGCTTCCATAAAAAAGGGATTCTTGAAATATTTTAATATGACTAATTAGTGAAAAGGAGACACATGATAAAGTNTGAGCTATCTGAGAGAAGAAAACTTCACAGTTATAAATTGAAGGCTGTAGGGAGGGCAGCAACATGCCTCATGTAGGCTTCTTAAGCTTAAGAATCAAAGATCTGGGTCAATCCCATGCTTGCTGCCACTTAAGATANCCCTTACTGCATCCTGTAGATGGTCATGGAACTCACTAAAAGTGTCAATTCTCTCCCTCAGAGTCCTCTTTTCTTGAAAGATCTTATTTCCCATACTCAGTCTAGAGCAGTGGTTCTCAAACTATGAGTTGAGGGCCCTTTCACAGGGGTTGCCTAAGTCCACTCCAAAACACAGATATTACAATTCATAACAGAATCAAAATTACAGTTATGAAGTAGCAACAAAAGCAATTTTATGGTTGGGGTCCCCACAACATGAGGGACTGTATTAAAGGGTCACAGCATTAGGAAGGTTGAGAACCACTGGTCTAGAGTCTTCTTGATATTTTATGCTCTTGGGCTGGTTTTGTCTGGTTCTTTAAACCAGCCCTTAGGTTTGAGTATGAGGACTCCACTCATCTGCTTTTGTTTTGGTTTTCGGTTGCCATTATCTGAGACAGGGTCTAACTATACCAATCTGTCCTCAAAACTCACTACATAGTTTACAATGATCTTGAACTTTGATCCTTCTATGATAAATAACCTCTTGAACTCTGGAATTGCAGATAAGTACCACCACACTCAGTTTTGTGAGGCTGGGGATGAAACTCCGGGCTTTGTGTGTACTTGATAACCACTCTACCATCTAAGCCAATTCCATTCATCTGGCTCTCCATTCTCACCATAGTCNCCCAGTGGCTCTAAGATTACAAAATATATCTGCCTCAATGAACCACTTCTATTCACTCACCTCTCAGGGAAGAGGGGGAATTCTCTCTTACTTAGAATGTCCTAGGAACTTGTGAGAAGCACAGTTGGATCTTGTTCTTAGTTTGTTGAATGGGGAAACATTCCCCACACCCCATCCCCATATGTTTATCTTTTCCCTTCATCAGAATATTGACCTGAATTCAAGTATAGTTTACTTTGAGCTCAGAGGTGGGTCTCCTAGGCACTTAACTGCTTGTCTTAGAATGATCAACTGTAATAATCATACATTCCATTTCCGTTGGCAACACAGTCCTGCATGATCATGCATGTGCATATTCACAACATAAAAAGGGATAATTTTCAGAAAAATACACTCTATTATCTATAAATTGTGATCTACTGGTAATAAGAAATAGTTTTATCAGACAAACAATTCCATCCCTAGTACATACCCGACATTGTAGTGGGCATTTTACCATTTTGCTTGCAGTCTCTAACCTGAAACAGTGTCAAGAAATCATTCATTTAGACAGAAATAATAGCTAGGAATCAGAAGATCTGATTGGGATTGGTCCCAGCCAGAGGTATTCTGGGAAAGGGTATAAGATATTGAAAATGTGTCATTGCTAGGGTTGCATTCTTTCATTTAAAGATTTTGGGCTGCCCATTGTCACTGATTAAAGCAACATGGCATTTTGCCTTTGAGAAGCCTGGGGNAGAGTTGGAATAGCTGGTAAATAGTATTTTAAGCAATAATGAAAGACAGCCAAGCCCCTGTTAGTGGCTGGGGAGAGTACAGGTAAAGTGACCAGCACACTCAACAGAACTGTGGACTGAAACTGTATGAGAGCAAACATAATATTTTGAACTACCTAGAGCTGACTTCTCCCTTTATTTCCTATTGGCTCCCTGGATTCTGTGCTTCAGGACTATTCTGCTGTGGAGTGCTCCTTGGCTTTTCATCCTTTCATACATTCTTAGCTATCGATGGCCCTAAGTCTTTGCCTGCTTACAATGGACAATTCACTCCTGGGATATTACCTACACAGTGTGTGGTTACTATCACTTTAATCCAGCTCTAACATTAGCACTCCCAGGATGTTTGGGTCCCTGTCTTTTACACTGAACCTCATTGCAGAAGGAAGACGGAGACATTTTGGGTCAAGGTTGCCTCTGCCTCTCCTGCTTTCTTAGGATTTGCTAGAGATCTATGAGAAAACAGATGTGCGCAGGCAGCTGTGCCTCATGCTTTATTAGGGAGGCTGTTATGTGAATCGGCTTGCAGATCAGGGAGTTTACTTGATGCATGTTCAGAAGCAGGAGTCAGTTGCCCAGAATCCTTAATCAGGCTGGAAGGGAGGGGTGGAATGAGCTAGGCACACCCTAAGCAGGTGATTCCAATTTGTAAGTTGGATGGATAACAAGGGATTTAATTGTCCCAGCATTCTCTATCAGACTTTCTCCTTCACTCCAAGCTCTAAGCACATCTCTTTGGCTTTGTTTTTACAGCTGATTAAAGGTGTTCTTTAAAATGAGAAGATGTTACAACAATCAGACAAGGGCTAGAGATAGGGACATCAGCACTAGAACTTATGGTTACTTCTGTACCTGTCATTTGACTCATGAAGATAACCAAGTGTGTTTCCACTAGTTCTGTTGTATTATTCTGACAAGGCTGTGTGTGTGTGTGTGTGTGTGTATGCTACCTTGAGGTCTATATGGCATCTTAAGAACCCTCTCATAGTGAAAAGCTCTGGCCTTCTGCAGTCATTGCCAGCTCTTCCTTCATGGGAAGAGTGGTGGAAGGCATTTCCATCATGATTTTCCCCAGTGCACCACCGACCAGTGACAAGGGACCCTTAGGAAGATGGATGGAGCGGAGGTAACTGGGTTCTGGCACGCATTGATTAGCAGAGCTGTTCAGATGGAGGATTCAAGGGGTGGGTGCCTGTCGAAATCAGCCCAGAGAGCCAGAGTGATGGGGACATTTAAGGAGCAGCGGGTGTGAATCAGGGTACTCATGCGAACAGCATGCTGAGCAGGAGTATGCCTGCATATGTTCAGGGGTATAAATAATTTCTAATTAGTAACTTAACTTTAGGAGGAGACTTTTGGGTAGGAATGCAAACACTGGCATTCCTTTCAAGGGATGAGGGTGGGGGTCGGGGGGAAGCTGGAAGCTGTAGAAATGAAGAACCACCTCTGCCCAAACAAACAGAAGAACCCCTGAAAATGATCCCAGAATCTTTAAAATTGGAAAAGAAGGCTAATCCATCTCCAGGTCCAGTCTTCTATCTCCAGGCATTTGAAGGGCAACAGGCTAAAGCCCAACCGAAGTCAATGAAGACAAGCATCAGAAGTGGATGCTAATGACTTCCCTGTCAAGGCCATTGCTGATCACAGAGGAAGAGCAAGCATTCAATTCTAGAACCCAGACTGCTCTCAACCTAGCTGTTGCCTTTAGTTGTACTTTCTTTGTAATTTTATCCATCCTGTCAAGGTGGGGATGCAGCCATGAAGCTGCTTGGACAAACCTTCACACTTTCAGGCTCCATGCCAAAGACTCAGATGTGCACTGGCACATTCCAGCCTGTAAACATTCACAATCAAAGTGTATCACTGACTGTTGGTAGNCAGCTTCCTGTTCTTGGATAATGTACTTCCTTCATTATCCAGATATAAGTTTCCAGCTAGCACATGCATCTCTTCATCTAAACATCTATCCTTTTCATACATATATGTGTATATATGTATGTATGTATAAATATATGTGTGTGTACTTACATACATAGCGAGAGATTTATCGGCTGTATATGCATTTAGTAGAGTCCATGTGACAATACACACGTGCATGCATACACATGCACACACATGCAAACACACACAGACACACAGACACACACACACACACACACACACACTGTCCAAATATAAAAGTTCAACATCTCTACCCAGTAATGATTTGAGTGGGTGTCATAGAGAGAGAGGAAGTGAGTTAGAATTTAGAGGATAGGCAGGATTCGCCTATTTTGAGAGCAAGTGAGAGACATTCACTTCCTTATCTCACATCCAGGCTGTTCTTTCCGTTGAAAACATCTCTTTCCCTTTCTCTGTCCCCTCCAGTACCATCTCTAAAAGGAGCTTCCCTGGATTTTCCTTCTCCAGAGGATAGCAATGAAGACGTGGAGCTGGTTTTCCCTGAGGAAACTTCTCCCCTCTGACTGTTTCCCATCTGGATGTAGAGTTCATATGAGTGCTTTGAGCATGGGGGGGGGGGCTCTCCTCCATTAGAGGGTCTCAGCCAGAGACCAGGGAAGGGTTGTGGCTAAATGTGAGCCATTTGTGCGCCATGTAGAGAAACCAACCAACCAACCCTGGGTCAGCTCTGTGTCACATTTGTCTTGTCGACCAAAGATGATTGTCATNACCTCAGTCCTCCTAATTCTGAAGTCTTGTCTAACTGGATGTCTGGATGTCTTAACACTGGTCTCCATTAGTCGACCTCTGTTTATTTGTACTATCTCTCCATCCTCCACTCTTTACTCTGATAATCCTGCTTGTCCTTTGAGGTTTTGCTTCTTTTTATTCTCTTATGCTGAGGAGTGGTCCTGATTTCCTACCCCTATTACTATCCTTCTCCTTATCTGTGTCCCCCACAGTCCGAGGCACAGAGGTTTGTAGCCCTCTTTCTATCAGGTCGGGAGTTCTTGGATGAGTCTTGTCTTCCCAATGTTATCTTTCTCCTTGTTCAGTGTCTGACACTTACTAGGTACTGACTCCATATCTGGGGACACATATTCCCTTTGGGACGCCCAGCCCACCTCTTCTTATGCATCTTCAGAATGTTTGCTTTTCAAAGGCAACAGAGGGAGAGAACCGTATATGAACCAGAAGTTAGATTGGAAAAAAAAATGTAATAACACTATTTTGAGAAGTGATAAGTAAGGTGGGGGAGTGTATTTTGTAATGCCAAGTTCTCCAAGATGATTGGGATATCTCAGCACATGGAAGATTCCAGCTCATTTAAGACTTGCCCTCTCTCCTTTCCTGAAAATGAGGACTTCTCTAACCCCCCTACCCCAGGCTATGCTGAACATTTGGGTAGACTGACAGTTCTCGGAGTACTTCTCTCCCTTGGATCTCATTCTCAGCCTGTCTGTACTCTCTGCCTGTCCCTCTAGCCACCCCCTTCCTTCTTTGTACTTCCTTTCTCCTGCTCCTTCCCTTTGTTTCTTAAGCTTTGTTTTCCCTGTTATCCTCAAGGCAGGGGACGTTGAACAAGCAAGAAGATCCAAACCAGATGTATACCAGTGAAGGGGCTCTCTACACTTGCCAACTTGGCCTCTTTTGCCNTCTCCAGANTGGCATCACACCTCTCCATTCTTCCAGGGCTTTCTGCTCTCCTGGAATGCAGCATGGTCCTCCCTGCAGCCAGATGACATAGTGTGGTGCAGCCTTGTTCCACTGAGCCTCTCCTGAAATCAGGCGAACACTTAGCACAATTGCCTNGTTAGATGAAGTTAATGTTACTGTGGTTTTACATACCCTTTCACAATTGATTTCTGGCAGAGAATTCCACTGTTGCGGAGTTCTACATGGTGTGTTTGCATACATATTACAATTTTAGCACATCGATTGCTGGCCATGGAGGTATACATAAGGCTGGCAGTCTTCTCAAACCCACAGCTAGATCAGCAAGTTGGGACATTTTTGAGGATGAAGTAAAGAGGAAGCAGGCTGGGAATGTTACTCTCAGCTACTGTTCTTGGAGTATAATGGAAGAGTCTCCAGTTTGGAAGCNCCATTTTACAGATGAAGCCAGAGATCTATAGACTGTGGCCCTAAACTCAGGATACTGCAGCTCCCCACAAGTCTAGAGTGCTATTTCTTCTGGTATGCAGTAGAGCTGACCTTTCCTGGGCAGATCTATTAATTGTTATGACTAGGATTTCCCTGGCAGGGAATCATCCACTCATAGGGCAATTTCNGTATGTCACAAACTGGAGTGCTTAGAACTAACGACTTCACTGCTCCTGTTGTTCTCTTTGCTCTCACCATTAGGCTCTCCTGGGTTGGGTGAGGCTCCCCTGCACTGAAGAGAGTAACCTGCTTTTCTCAGTCAACCAATTCAAAAAGTGGTCTCTTACAGAATCAACTTCAATAGTCACACCTAGAGACATACTTTCACCAGTTCTCTTGACATCCTTCACNTGTGTCAACTGGACATACAAAAGTAACCATTGAAAAAAATCTTCCTTTGCATCAGGACAGCTAACATTTCATTCAACGAGGAAAGTCACTGGCTGAGATCGGCATCAAGAGNTGAGNGATGCAGGGCCAGCAAATGGGCTCAGGGCTAAAGTAATTGCCACCCAAGTCTGACAACTTAATAGGGTTCCTGGAACTTACNTGAAGATGAGAGGAGAGAACCAACTCCACAAAGATGTCCTGTATCCTCCACATGTGCACCCCCATATATACATCTCACACACACATGCACACACTAATAAAAATAGAATTTCAAAAAGAGATGGTTCATGTGACCCCTTGACACAGGTACATAATACCAAGTGACAAGGTTCAGGATGTGGCTTTAGGGNAGAGAAGCTATAAGGGCTATTGATGAAACCTACCTCTGGCTTGCAACTNTAGTCTATTCAGTTCTGGATGCTTGAAATGAAGCCTTGTGCCTCTTGACCACCCCCAGGCAATCAGAGTGAGCATTGCATGGAATCCCCTTTCTTGAGTCTCTCTCTGAGTTATGTCACACTCCAGGATATGGCTGTTGGAANTTCTTGGCCAGGACCCAGTGCCATCTTGCTAATGGTCTCCTGACTGTGGCCAGACTGCCTTGTATTTTCCAGAGCTGGAGAAAGAAAGGCCGAGCAGATTTTCTCTCGCCCCCAACTAATAAAGCATTTGTAGACACACAGAGAGATGTTAAGCTGGGAGGGGGGTGAAAAAGGGGCCACTTTGAAAAGCCTTTAGAAAGCCTCCTTTCCCATCTGTTCAGTTCGTGGGAAGGCTCTGTTTTCCGTACTTAAAGGTTTTGTAAATTCATTACCAACAAGTAAAATGTACAAAGCACACACAGAGACATCGAGGTCTGATTCACCATCTGCTGGGGAGTTGCATCCTTACAAACAGTGCAGTTCTACTCCCTGTCAGTAAGAGGAGTGGGTATAGGCCACCCAGGACCCAGAGTTTCCAATGAGGGCAGGGATCTCTTCTATCATTTTTT